>AWOL01S0000182.1:58446-97166 GCA_000715115.1 Nicotiana otophora | reverse complement strand
GAGTACAACCGACCCCATGTACTGGTAAGTGTCGAGCCTAACCTCGGCGAAGTTGTGACGAGGCTAGGACAAGACACCCACATATGACTGGAACAGTACAATCATGCTAGTGGCAACAATAGTAAATAAAGAAATAATGCAGAAATAATGGGAAGGGAACATATAGTGGGGGAATACAATATAAAGAGTGAGAATAATGAAAAGACATAATTAAACCGAAAATCCTTAAACGAATTGAGCAATTAAAACAGCAAGGAAAACTGCACGGCATCACCCTTCGTGCTTTTACTATCAACCTCACCAAATAATAAATAAGACTGCAGAGCATCACCCTTCGTGCTTTTACTCTCTTCCTCATAATATAATTAATCCATGCACGACATCACCCTTCATGCGTTATACTCTTCCTCACCATATAAATAAATCACGCACGGCATCACCCTTCGTGCTCTACACTCTTCTTCACGATATAAATAAATCATGCACGGCATCACCCTTCATTCTTTACACTCTTCCTCACAATATAAATAAATCATGTACGGCATCACCCTTCGTGCTTTACACTCTTCCTCATAATTAAGAGAATCAATAATAACGGATACAGAGAAGTTTCACAAAGAAATCAATATTTCATCAATGATTACTTTCACAATTTAACATCTTAACCTCGAATAAATATTCACAATTTTATCAACCTTGGTGGAACTAGATAAAAGTCTCCCAACATTGCAACAACAACAATAAGCATGGATAACAAGATTTAAGACTACAAATTTGCAAGAATAGAATTTCACTCGCATGCTGTGACTTGACCACAACGCATAGATGCTCGTCATCTCAACTATACATTGTATTCAACAACAAAACACGTAACAAATACTCACATAATACCTATTCCCTCAAGCCAAAGTTAGACACAATACTTACCTTGCTCCGAATGCCACTTAATTCTCAATCACAACTTTTCCTTTGGAATTTACCTCCAAACCACTCGTATCTATTCAAAAATAACTCAATAATATCAAATATTGCTAAAGGAATCAATTATATTTTATAAATTAAATTTCCCAAATTTTGTTTCCTCCAAAAAAGTTGAAAAATCGACCCCGGGGCCGCTTGGTCAAAACCCGAGGTTCGGACCAAAATTCTTTTACCCATTCACCCTCGAGCCCGAATATGTAATTAGTTTTGGAATCCGACCTCAAATCGAGGTCAAAATACCTAAATTCCCGAAATCCCTAGTTTCTACCCTAACCCCTAATTCTACCATGAAAACTCTAGATTTTAGGTTGATAATTCAAGAAATGTAATGGATAATTGAAAGACAATGGTTTAGAATCACTTACCAACAATTTGGGGGAAGAAATGGCTCTTGAAAAATCGCCTCTACTCGTTTGGTTCTTGAAAAATGTTGAAGAAATGGCTTAAACCCATGTTTAGAGTCTATTTTAAGTCGCCGGACAGGCCTTCATCGCGTTTGCGAGAGGCCTGTCACGATCGCGATGCACAACGGCCTAAGGCCTTCGCATTCGCGAGTCACTCTATGCGTTCGCGTAAGGCAGCTCCCCCCAATCCTTCGCATTCACGACCCAGTGGACGCATTCGTGTAGAAGAACATGACCCCCTCCCCTAGGCCCCTTAAACTATCGTGTTCGCGTGAGACAGATCGTGTTCGCAAAGGGTACCACCCCTAACACTTCACATTTGCGACCAGTCCTTCGCGTTCGCAAAGACGAAAATTCCCATGCCCCCATTTTACCTTTCGCGTTCGCGACACCACCTACGCGAACGCGAAGAAGGGCACACCAGAACAGTTGCTGCAACACAATCTCAGATTTTCTAAGTGCAAATCACCCCGTAGCCTATCTGATACTCACTCGAGCCCTCGGGGCTCCAAACCAAACATGCACACAAGTCTAAAAAACATCATACGGACCTGGTCCCTCGATCAAATCACCAAAATAACACCTAGAACTCCGAATTTAGTACCAAATCGAATGAAATTTTCAAGAACACTTTAAAATTTTTATTTTCTCAACTGGACGTCTGAATCACGTCAAATCAACTCCATTTCTCACCAAATTTCACAGACAGGTCTTAAATATCATAATGAACCTGTACCGGGCTTCGTAACCAAAATACGAACCCGATACTAACAATACCAAATATCAATCAATTCTTAAAAACAAATAACTTCCAAAGTTTTAATTTTAATCAAAAATTCATAACTTGAGCTAGTGACCTCCGAATTCGATTATGGGCATACGCCCAGGTCCTATGGCCCACCGGAACCGTCAAAATATGGATCCGGGCCCGTTTACTAAAAATATTGACCGAAGTTAACTAAAAGTAACTTTTAGGGTATAAATTCTTATTTTCGTCAATTTTCAACATAAAAGCTTTCCGAAAACATGCCCGGACTGTGCACGCAAATCAAGGAGGGTAAAATTAGATTTTTAAGGCTTAAGAGCGCAGATTCAAGTTTTAAAACATAAGATGACCTTTGGGTTATCACAGCTAATCCGCCTTCTGCTCGACGAAATGAAATTTATAAGAACATGTGACAAACGCTCAAAGGCAGTCACCCTCAGCGACCTCAACGGGGCAAGAACATGTTGATCTTGTGATTCAGGATGTGCTAAACCAAGGTGAACTTACTGCTCCAAACTTGAGCAATGTTATTAACAAAACACAGATACACATGGACATAGAACAAGTTGTGTCACAGGATTCCAAAAATGGAGAATTCACATCCAAAACTACCCATCAGCAGCTCGGTAGTTTTCGCTCCAATCCAATATAAACCTAGCCTAAAATCTCTGCCAATTTTTATCGACCTACAAGAAGAACTAATCAACACAAGCCAAGTACCACAATTTCCTCCTTCTAGCACATTACACCCTGAAGTTAACAACAAACTACAGCTTCCTGCAGGAACCAACGAACAAGTAAAAAATTCAAGCTTGGACAATGAATATGATCATGCAACAGTGTGGAATAAATAATTCTTGTACATTCAAGGCCAAATTATGAAACCTGAAGCTTGGACACCTCTCTTCAATCCCAATGAAGACTCTCCAATAGTACCAGTTTGGATTATCATTTCAGAATTGACATGGCATCTTTACTACATGGAAATCCTTACACCATTACTGTCTCATGTGGGAAAAGCAGTATTCCTTGATCTAGCTTCATTTCAAAAAACAAGAGGCAATGTTGCTAAGGTGAAAATGCAGATTAACTTAACGAAAGAAAGACCTCAATATGTTTGGCTAGGGTATGATGAAAACCAAGATAAAAATGTTGATGGTCAATGGTTGGAAATACAATATGAGAGCTTACCTGTCTACTAATCCTACTGTAGACACCTAGAACATATAATTCATACATGCCCAGCAAAATCCATACAGGATGAGAAACAAAAAAAGAAAGCATCTGGAATAACCAATGAAGAAATACTGCAGCAAGAGAAGTCCACTTCAACTGTACAAAAACAAGAGCAACCACTAGAACAACAAAATCTGGCAGTACAGTAAAGGCAGCACTCTCACCACCAACTGCAGATCATGCACAAAAAAGATCAACCACATGACAGGGAATAAAGGCAGAACATAAAGACAAATCCTTCACAAGAAGAATGGCAAACATTGAAAAATAATAAATTCAAAGGAATTGTACAGAATAACACCAAGAAGAAACAACCAGTATACATTGCTAAAAGACCAACTGTTCAGCCCGTTCAGAATTCACAAAATGATACTGCCACAAATGCCAACAATCAATCAGAGACAGTTATTGGAGGTGAAACTCCTGTTCTTAATAACTCTTATGGGAAAGAGAAGAACAAGAACAAAGCCCCACAATAGAAGCAATAAACATATGATCCAATCATAATCAGGGGAAGCAGCATAAGGGGCCTATTGCTAATTCCAGCTCCACTATTAAGGGTATAGAATTGACTATGACCCAGGATCCTAGTGCCACAATGCTTAAAGCTGTGGATACAAAGGAAAGTACAATGGGCTGGGTCCAAAGGAGCTTTGGAAAATACAAGAAATCTCTTAATGTGACCCTAGACCATACATGTCTGGAGATACCTTCTCAGACCTGTGTGGAATCACCTAAGTCTACTGTAGCTATTAGAAATTACATACAACTAAGGGGTGATGAAGTACAGTTGTCTGAGTACAGTTGTGTGGCAAATAAAAGATTATAAGAGGAAGATCAAAGATCTAACACAATACTACAACAGGCAACCCAAGTGAACAACATAACTAAAGCAAACCCTTGCCCAAATGGAGAGCTTATATCCAATGATGAAGGTTCACATCAGGGATTTACAACAAGTGAGAAGATTAGGGATGTTAATGCAGACATGCATCAAAAATCAAACAAGACAGACCCTAAAATTGTTGATGTACTAAACCAGGCCATAACTGAAACGGTATACTCCCCAGCAAATTCAACCACAAAACCTATCAGAAATCTTTGGAACGGGAATTCAAAATGAAATGTTGCTAGAAGAGACAACTGGAGTTGAGACAACATTCTCTATGGTAACTCATCAAGCAGATGCAATGAGATAACTCCAATAGCGTGTGTTTCTGCAACCGGGTTTCCCTTACACATTCAACTAAAAGTTCCTTTGAAGTCCCATATTCAAGTGTTGCATGAACTGGTTACACATACTGTTACACCAGGAGAGACTCAGCACGTAACAATTGATCAAGACAAATTTGGGAAAGAAGGGGAGGATGAATCAACAGTAGAAAACTTTAACGCAGTAGCAAGGGAAGCAGATTTATCATCCAGAGCTGGAGATATGACTGGTAAAAAAGGAAGGAAAAATGGCAAAACTCAAGATATTCCTCAGCCAAAAAGAATCCTGCCCATAAGGGCTGCCTCACAAACTAAATGATGATCAAGACCTTAATTTTGAACATTAGGTCCGTCAATACTCAACAGGCCTTCCCTAGGGTGATCAATATGCAAAGGGAGCACAATTTCTGTGTGATAGCACTAATGGAGCCTTTTCAAAAACCAAGGCATCTTCAAAGATATAGGATCATATTGAATATGGAAACAACCTTCTCAAATTTGAATGGGAAGATATAGTTGTTCTTCAACTCTGTGGTTGAATGAGAGTTGGTTACAGAAACTGCTCAACAAGTGACTGTAAGGGTGTTCCACCATGATATTAGCCAGCACATTATGATAACCTTTGTGTATGCAAAATGCTCCTCTGTGGAGAGACTGGAATTATGGGATAACTTGTATTGTTTATCATGTGACATGGAATTACCTTGGTTGGTGGGAGGTGACTTTAATGTGATACTACATGAAGATGAAAAGATAGGGGGGCTTCCAGTACATCCACCTGAATATGAGAATTTTGCTTTTTGTGTAAACTCATGTGGTTTGTTTGATCATGATTATAAAGGAAGCCCATTTATATGGTGGAATGGTAGACCTAATTCGGAGTGTATTTTTAAGAGATTGGACAAGATTTTTGTTATTTTACAATTTCAGAACCTGTTTCCAACAACTGAGGTGGAACACTTAATTAGGACAGGTTCATATCATGCACCATTGCTAATGACTTGTGGGGAACAAACCACAAACTTTGTAAAGCCTTTCAGATTCTTGAATTTCTGGACAAAACATGCTACATTTTATCGAGTGGTAAGGCAAAATTGGAATGCTGACTTCATTGGAGATCCATTTTTTATATTCAAACATAAACTGAAGAAGGTAAGATCAGCATTATCTAAATGGAGCAGGGATACCTTTGGAGGCATTTTCAAGCAATTGGCAATACTGGAAGACATTGTGAAGGTCAAAGAGATGTTGTTTGAGGAAGAGCCAATAATTGAGAACAGAATAGTCCTTCAACAAGCTCATGTAGAATTGAAAAATTACTTGAGTATAGAGGAGCAATACTGAAAGCAGAAAGCTGGGATGACGCGGTTTGCAGAGGGTGATAGGAACATTACTTTCTTTCACAACCATGTCAATGTCAAACAAAAGAAGTTACAACTGAAAAGGATCCAGAATGGAGATGGCAATTAGTTGGAAGATCAAGAACAAATGGCCAATGTTGCAGTTGAATTCTATCAAAATCAATTCACTAATGAAGTGAATCCTATAGATTTTTCCATGCTGGAGAATGTACCTACTATGGTGACTAGGGAACAATACTTGGAGTTGTGTAGATTTCCAACACTAGATGAAGTTAATGATGCAGTTTTTACGCTAAGTGGAGATAGTGCCAGTGGTCCTTATGGTTTTACTATACTATTTTATCAAGAGTGCTGGAAAGTAATTGGCTATGACATACATAATATGATTCTACATTTCTATGGTGGTGAACCTTTGCCAAAGTCTATTACTCATACTAATTTGGTGCCGCTACCAAAGAAACCAAGGGTACAGACTTTCTCAGACTTAAGACCAATAAGTCTGAGAAATTTTATCAATAAAGTAATGTCTAGAGTTCTACATGATAGATTGGAGAGGTTCTTGCCTTCTCTAATATCTCTTAATCAATATGGTTTTGTAAAATGGATGAGCATATTTGAAAATATACTACTCACTCAGGAAATAGTCACTAACATAAGATTAAGAAGCAAACCTGCCAATGTTGTCATTAAGCTGGATATGGAAAATACATATGACAGAATTTCATGGAAATATATGTTACATTTACTAAGAAGAATGGGATTTGTAGAAGCCTTCATTAATATGGTCTGCAATTTGGTGTCAAACAACTAGTATTCAGTATTGGTGGATGGGTAGTCTTCAGGTTTCTTCAAGTCCACGAGTGAAGCAAGAAGATACTTCATCACCTACTTTATTCATTTTGTCAGTTGAATTACTGTCTAGGTCCTTGAATCAGCTCTTTGAAGATAAGTCATTCATTTGATTTGGTATGTCCAAGTGGTCGTGTCATTTGAACCACTTGGCATATGCTAATAACACAATAATATTTGCCTCAGCTCATCCTCCTTCACTGAGTAAGATCATTGGAATACGGGGCAGATATGAACAGATATCAGGACAACTGATCAACAAAGTAAGATCTCGTATTACATGCATACCAATGTTGCACATGATTTGTGTCGGTCAGTAGGTAACATTCCAGGTTTTGCTAGAGGAGAGTTCCTATTCACATATGTAGGGTGTCCAATCTTCTACACAATAAGGATAAAGGATTACTATGATGCTCTTGTAAAGAAAGTAAAGGCTAAATTGCATTCTTGGAAAGGAAAACTTCTCTCTTTTGGTGGAAAGGCAACACTAATTACCAGGGTGTTGCAAAGTATGCCAGTGCACCTACTATCAGTGTTGGATCCTCCTAACAACATTCTTGTCCACTTGCATAAAATCTTTGCACGTTTCTTTTGGAGCAACAAACAGGAAGATAGGAGCAGACATTGGGCTTCCTGGCAGAATCTATGTCTTCCCAAATATGAAGGTGGTTTAGGGTTTAGGTCTCTCCATGATGTATCAAAAGCTTTGTTTGTTAAACTATGGTGGAGGTTCAGAACTACTAAATCTTTGTGGACTAACTTCATCTGTAATAAGTACTGCAAAAAGGAAATACCAACAGTGGTGCAATTTAGAAGAGACTCTCATGTTTGGAGACAAATGTTGATTGCTAGGGAATAAATGGAACATGAAATATTGTGGGAAATGAAGAGTGGAACTACAAACATATGGCATGAAAATTGGACCGGATTATAAGCACTATATCATGTATTACCACAAGATTTTCCAATTAATGAGGAATTACAAGAGGTAGTTGAACTAAGGAAAGAGGGAACATGGAATGAACAGTTGCTTTCTCAGAATTTTATAGAAGAAATAGCTGAGCATATTAAACTAAATGTTTAGTACGGAGGCAGTGAAGAATTATAGGATAAGCCATACTGGATGCCAACGGCTTCTGGTAAGTTCACTGTGGGGAGTGCTTGGGAGATTCAAAGACATATAGCAAATCCTAATCAGGAGTTCAAAAATATGTGGATCAAAGGTTTGCCATTCAAGATATCAATCTTCTTGTGGAGATTATGGAGGCACAAGGTGGCTACTGATGATGTATGGAGAAGGCAAGGCTATAGAGTTATGTCCAGATGTTGGTGTTGTCTTCAACCCAAGGAGGAAACAATTGAGCACATATTCTTAACTGGCCCTACAGCTAATAAGGTTTGGAGAACATTCTTAGGGGAAGTTGGGATTAATATAGCATTGGTGCATGTAAAACAAGTGATAAGGGGTTGGTGGAATACTAAGTGTTGCCCAAAATTGAAGTTGTTGTTTCAGGCAGCGCCAACCATAATTACATGGGAGTTGTGGAAAAGGAGGAACACAGGAATGAATGGTGGAATAATATCAACCAGTATAGTCATATATAATGTTCTAAATTATATATGGGTTGGGGATAACATCTAGTGTTGTAGCTGAGACTAAGGCTATTGTACAAGGCTTGGAATGTTGTACGCAGCAAGATATTCACCCTCTTTTTTGGAGACTGACTCATTGCTAGTGGTTCTGTAATAGTGTATGGAGGTTTACATACAAGCAGGTTGTGGACAGATAAATCAATAAGGTTTACGATTTCTGTAATGACTAACGATAATTCACAGCATGTCCTAATGATTTTGCTTCTACTTATGTATTACTTACCATATGTTAGAACATCCTAATTACTGGGATCCAGTTATATTTACTAAGAATATAGGTGATAGGTGATTCCATGTACACGTATACTGCCAGGTTAGCAGGTGGTATTCACGCACAAACTTGCAAAGTAAGGGCAGTATACATACTTACTTAGATTGGTGTATTAGTGTATTGGCTACTGCTGGAGTCACGGTCACAAATTATACTACCAGGTGCTTCTTTTATATACATATAGGTTACTGTTGCCAGGTACAACTTCATACAATTTGGAGCAGTATGTTTATTAACTACATTACCCCATTGCGACAAGAATGTATGAAGGATCAAAGCTGGAAATTAACAGTAATAGAAGGTGTTCTGTTTTAGAGTAGTATGCTTTTTAATGTCATGGCAATTTTAAGTGGTATTGACATGTATACATGTCCAAACTGTAGGTGTTATGGAATTGCAAGCATGTGAATTACATTGCACAATAACAAGCTTTCAATATATTAGGCTATTGGTTTAGACTTCACTAGATACAAGTATTGTTCATGGAATTGGGATCTACTCGGATTCTTGGTTGCTTACAGTTGATGGTGTTACTTGGAGTTCCACTTCACTAATTGGCTTTCAACGGGAGTTATCAAATTCCATCAAACAACGGGATCAACAACAAAATTGGGTTATACTGCAGCAACTTCAGGGCAAAAGATGGGTACAATTTAGTTTCATTCGTGCTAGCTTCTCTGTTATTTTTGTATTCATTAGACTGCTAGGGCACTTTCCAGTGGTATTAGCATGTTATCATGCTCATTCTGGTGGTGTTCTAATGGGATATGGAGGTATATATGCAAGCAGGAAGTGATTCAGTTAACCATACAATAACACAATTGATTCTAAAGTCTAATACTAGACTAGTACGTGACATATACAGTTACAACTGGATAAATTAGCTACATATTGTACTTTCAACTGGTTCACTATTATGATACATATCAATGGCCTTTGAAGCTAAAATATATAGTGAGCAATAGTCTGGTTCCAATGTTGTTAGAAGGTATATTCACTATCATTGTAAATATGTGTGCTGTTAGGATATTATCCAGTGGTATTGGCATATTTACATATCTAATATGGAGATGTCATGGCAGTGCATCCTGGCTACTATTAGCAGCTTTTGCTACATTTATCTTGGTACATTCTGCAGACATTCGTAAGTACAGAGAAGAGAAGCTCATTATCAGCGTACCTGCGTACTCCTTGGATATTTGGTCAGCCCCGGAAGTTCATGGTGTTGCATGAATTTTTATATTTGCCTTGTCCGTTGGAACGCAAAACTTGGCGCCTGGTGAGAGCATTAGAGGTGCTACATTGAGGTTTTGCACTTGGCTTGTATATACACAGACCATCATATGTTTGGAGTTGACTGTTACCGGCTGTAATAGACAGCATTTATTATTTTATTAGCTTTACCGTAGCATCTTTTAGATTTGACTTTGGACAAATTGTAAGCTTTGGATCCTTATTTTTGGTTTATTATATATATATATATATATAAAAAAAACCGCTAGGCACCTAGCCTAGTGGTATATTTGCAAAAGAAGAAAAGAATAAAAATAATGAATATTTTGGAATCATTCTGATTTTTGGCACGAACTAACAAGAACACAACAATTTGGCAGCACTAAAATGACATTGCTACCATCTTTTTTGATCTTTTTTACATGATTATGAATTCAATCTTAAAGTATCATTCAACTTCTCCAATTTCCATTAATTTTGTATGCTAACGGTGATTAAAAGTGATAAAAAAGAATAAATACTACAAAATTAAAAAATAAATTAATAAGCGTGGTGTACCATATTTTTCGGTATTACTAGATGACAAATTAATTCTATAGTTCCAATTTAATTTCTTTTGATTTTTCTCTTGCACTCATAAAGATTAAGAGTATCTGAATATAAAAGGAGTACCAAAATAAACAATAAAAGACAAGCTAAATATTAGATTCATTCCCATCCAACCTTTTTTTTTTCCTGGTTTATTTTGTTGTCCTTTTATTCGTTATGATTTTCTTCCCCTTATCTTTGCAGTTGCAGAATATAATATTATACGATAGTATCAAAATCATGATCTTATAAGTTATTAAAAAGTGATATTTAGCCAATAGTGTAAAATAAACTTAATTAGCATCAAGTGGCAACTCATCTATTTGAAAGTACTACGGAGTATAATTTTATTATAGAGTTTGAACCACCAGACACATGCGTTATAGCCTATAGTTAACTCGAGGAAGGTATCTATAATTGGCCTTTAAAAGAGTAAGATTTTTCAGATTCAATTTAAATGTTCGATATGAAATATTGAATAGGTGATTTTTGTTATAGCCACATTTGCATAACTTGAAGGTGTGCCTCTTCGAAACTAGCGGAGAGCTAATTGTGTTATAAATATGTAAGAAATTAGGGAGAAAATCACATATCTGTTAATTTATGGACAGAATGATTGTAAGAATCAATCGAATAAAAGTAAATCAATGCAAACATAAAATTACGGGAATATGAAATGCCCGATGATTCCTATATAAAGTGTGTTATTCTTGAAGGACCATTCATTATCCCTATCCATAAAAAGAAATCAGGTACTTCATCTCTTATTTCTTAAACTTCATCCTTGATATGATGGATTATCATGTGCTATTTGCACAGAAGTCATAATATTTCATTCCTCTTATTAGCTTTTATGTTTAATTTTATGCTATTATTTGTATCTAATAATATATTTTACAATTATTATAGGATGAAGATCACATGAATGCATCTAAGCGTTGTACAACTTTTGATTGCAATTATGGTTTTTCTCAACCATGATGAAGTTGAGGGCTTTTCAAAGAAGGACCATGAAGAATGGGAGAGGCAACTAAAGCTTTTAAAAAAGCCATCAGTCAAAACTATTAAAATAGATTCTTATTCTTTGTTTTGGTTCATTCTAGAAATAACTGATGCATCTGTTTTATTTTCAATTATATATGTCATTTTTCATTGAGCTAAAAAAGATGTTACACATAAATATCTATACTTAAAATCATTAATAAGGTGTAACGACCCAAAATCTACCAGTCGTGATGGCACCTAACCCGACTTGTTAGGTAAGTAAATTTATAAGTATTCGATTAAACATAATATTTAACTGACTCTAATACACTTCCCAAGGACTAGTAGTACAAATCATGAACTTCTAAGATTAGAAATAACAAAGCTGGTATGAAATAAATACATCATCTGTTCGAAATGTACATAAACAGATTTTTATAAATCTAAGGCTACCATGAACAAGAGGCAGCTACGAGTGGAACACATGTGCGCCTTCAAATCCAGCTCCTGTCGATCACAACAATATCAACATCCAATATATGCACGCAAGATGCTGAAGTATAGTATGCATACAACCGACCTCATGTACTCAATAAGTAACAAATCTAACCTTATGTTGAAAGTAGTGATGAGCTTGTACCAAGGTCAGAGTCTTACTCCAATAACCAACAATAATTCATAACAATATAATTTAAAACAACACAAGTAATAACTCAATAATAAAATGCTCAGCTCGTATACAGTTCTAGAAAAATAAATATTTTCTTTTTAAGTATAACAGTAAAACTCAAATCTAAGATCTATGATTTTTCTCAAAACTTTCAACAGGTAAATGTTTCTTTTTAAATGGCATAAGAAAATGCATCTCTATGCCTACATGTCAATATGCATGAGAAGTCATGAATGACATGATATCGTACAACATGATAAAAAATGCATCTCTATACATGTATGTCAAGTGTGCATGTACAATGCGATGCAACTCAGTGATAAAACAATATGTATACTCTCAGAGTATTATTTCACTCAGTCCTCCTATTCCTCCGGCAACAGTGGCAATAGATGATGATGATGATGATGTCCCGGATGATGGTAGAGGAGGTGACACTCGAGTGGGCGTCCTAGAGAGGTTGAAGAAGAAGGAAGCATGGGAGGATCAGTTTGTGAGTTAGAAGGACTTCTCAAGGTTCAGAGAGTGGTGGTCCCAGAGATCGCTCCCACTTGAGCGACAGTTCTTAATTAAGGATTTGGATATTCACAATCGAAATGTCCTTAGACAGTTCCGGGAGCGCCAGGGGTGGATGTGGTTCACCTAGAGTGTCAAGGATGCCAAGGTGCACTTGGTACGAGAATTCTATGCCTATGTGGCACACATCAAGAAGGGTACCAAAGTTACCAAAGTGCGGAATTTGAAAGTTAGATTCAATCGGTGCACTCTGAACCAGTACTTGGGATTCGAGGAGTTAGAACCAGTCCAGTACTTGGAAAAGCTCTCTAAGGGTGATGCAGTTCGCCCTTGGCTAGCAGATATATTGGTAGCTCCAGGACCACTACCATCGTGGATCACAGCGGGGGTTCCCATTGCCAGGGCCACCCTCAATTTTGAAGCTAAAGGGTGGCAAAATTTTGTGTGCAGCCGCTTAGACCTGAGCCGAAATGAAAACAGTCTTCCCCTCCCCCGAGTAATTTTGGTGGCATCCATCATGACCGGGTACCCAATAAATGTGGGTTCCATCATGTCGGCCAATATATCGTGGGTGGTCCAAAGAGGTGAAAGTTCCTATCCATATCCCAACACACTCACAACATACCTCACGGATGAAAAGGTGGAACCGAGGAGTTTTGATCAAAAGGTGCGGGCTAAAAAGCCCTTCTCATGGTACACTTTGCAAGGTCCAGGAAACTCAAAGTTCAAGGGTAAGGCAACTACCACTGAGGGGATGCTCTGTGGAGGTGGGAATTAGCTGTCATGCCTTCTACAGCAGCCGGTCCTTCCACCGAGATAGCTGACATACCACCACCTCCACCTTCTAGACCATCTACATCAATGCCAGTGTCTGCCTCTTCCACATATCCACTACTGCCCACACCACTGAGGGGATGCTCCAGATGTTCAGCCACCCCATTATTCCCGAACCGAAGGACGATGAAATCCAGTTGGAGGATCCAGAGGGTGCTGATGATGCCATGCACACTGAGACCATATAGGGAGTTCTCTTCACTCTCTGTCCTTATTTTTGTTAAGCATTGAGGACAATGCTTATTTTTTTATGGGGGTGGTCTATTTTGGATAGTTTATTATGACATTGACATTGGCCTATAATAACTTTAATATTGTTTTTCTTTTATCCTTATTATCTCTTTCGTTATGTATATATTCCTCCCTTTCCCTTGATGTATATATATTCATTTTCCCTCGGTTTGTATATTCATTTGTCTTACTTTCAATAGTTTATTTTATAGCTTCTGTAGTTTGTTTTTCTTAGTAGTATAACTTCTTATTTACTTTAATAGCTTCTTGTTATGTTTAAGTGAGCTATAAGCCTTTGGTTTTTTTAATGCCACGGTTCTTTCCAAAGGTGAGTTTTGTGTGAACCGGGTGGCTCTTCCCAACGATGGATGGCGTGAAAACATTCTTAAGGGATTGAGTCTGTTTTTTATGTTTAGGTAAAAATAGTAGTAATGAATAAAAGGGTCCCAAGCATGCTTCACTTGGTACCAACACATTTACCTAAGGCCTTATGGTTAAAAAGCATGTTTTTGGCAGAAAATAGTTATAGTTGTGACATTTTGACTCTTGTTTTGACTTAAGCATTCATCGAGTGGTTCATTCGAGCCATTTGTGATTTTCAATCTTAAATAGGGTTGTTGTGGGCCCTCGACTCCGTTCTCTTTAGCAATCCATCAGTGTGAGAGGTGAAATATTTAGTTGCAAGTCCAAAGTACCCGTGCTAATAGTATAGAACTTGCCCCGAATATTTTTCTAGGTGAAATTCTAAGTTTGGCTTAGCTTGAGAAATGATTTTAGGCTCTCGTTGATCCAATATAAAATCTTACATAGCCTACCAATGTGATATCCCTAGTCAACCCATTTGAGCCTAAGCCCTTTTTTATTTAATAACCACGTTACGAGCCTATACCCATTTGTAATGACCCTCTCTTGGCACCCGATCTTACCTTGGCATTCTTGAGAAAAAATTGGCTAAAACATAAGTATGGGGGAGATACGAGGAGTTTGAAAGTGATATAAAGTTACAAATAAGAGGAAAGCAATGAAGAAAACGGAAGGCAAAGAAAAGAAAGAAAGAACAAAATGAAAAATGCCAAAAAGAAAGTGAATAAAGTAAAGAGTTGAAGGAATTCAAAGAAAAACAAGGATGAAAGGCATGGAGTAAACAAAAAGAAAGGAGAAAATGAATATCATGACCAAGAAAGAGTGACGTTAAGTCTCTCTAGTTCCCCCGAGGAAAAAGAAAATGACTCAAAAAGTCGACAAAGTATGAGCCAAAAAGAGAAAATGGAGTGCTTAAGGAAAGATGATATTCCAACAAATCCTACCTTAGTCCAAAATCCTTCATTACATCCCGAAAAAGACCTACATGATTTCAAGTCGAGTGATCTTACATTAGTGGTGATTTACATGAGGGGAAAGCATATGGTACTTAGAGCCGTACTTGTGACATTCTTTTGAGAGAGATGAGTGAACTTTTCACAATCCTTGAATTGAGTGTTACATTCTAAAGTGAGATATGCTAACGGAGAGTAGAGGAAGAAGAGTTTGGGATCCACAATGATCTACATAAAAGAGAGAGCTTCCTTGATGAATAAAGTCAACTCTTGATACTCTAGTGTCACATTAGAACTATTGTACTTAAAAAGTCAAATCATTGCATTGTTGATAATTTATAAATGTTATGGGTAATTGTTGGTCCCAATTTATGTGTGTTTGACCTTAGGCCATCTGAAATAGCTCTTTTCTTGTGGAGGTGGGAATTACCTTATTTTCTTGATACTTATTTTCACTCTTTTACCTTCGTTTTAGCTCAAAATTGCTTAAAGGTATTCCTGAAAACTTATGAAATGTGCTTTTTTGTAGGAGTATTGGAATATGAGTCAAAGAGATGAAAATCAACTCAAGAAGGAGTAATTTTGGACAACGACCAAAACAAAGATAAAAGGGCAAAATGCGGACTGCATAATATTGAGTGCATCCACAGAACATGAGGAAGCCTCTGACAACATTTCTATGCAAAGTGCGGACCGCACAATTATTATGCGTCCGCAGAAGATGAGGTTCAGAGAGATGGATTCTGCGGTCATGAAGACGTGCGGACCGCACCATTATTGTGCGTCCGTAGAATCAAAAGTGTGGCTGCACTCAGAAATGTGTGGTCCGCAGAAGTCTTGCATGTCAAAGCTAAAAATCGAGAGTGCGGCCGCACTCAGAAATGTACGGACCGCGAAATTTGAAGAAATGCGGCCGCAACCCAGAATTGTGCGGCCACGGAAGTGAATCCCATCAAGGTAATGTCAAAGTGCAGACCGCATACATAATTGTGCGGCCGCAGAATCTCCGCAGGGGCAATTTTATCCGATAATTTCAGCTGGGTATAAATAGCTCTTTTTGTCAAATTTAGGTTAAGTAGAGAATACATGCGAATAGATAGCCATTTTTCTTTAATGTTTTGGGTAACTTTGTAATAGTTTATCATTTTAACATTAGATTTTCTTCCCTTAATCATCTATTATGAGTTTTATCTTAGTGTCTTATTTAATTTCTTCATTTTCTATGAGTAGCTAAACCCTTAGCTAGGATTGTGACCCAACCCTAGTATGGGTACTTAATGGGTGATTGATTTAGGGCTTATTTATGATTGGGTATATGATATTTAGCCTAGTTCTTGCTTGAATTTAAGAATTGATGGTTACAAACATTGATTCATGCCTAATTGACTTAGTCTCTACTTGAGAAAGATAGACTAAGTCTAGGACAACTTGGCTAAAAATAAACTGGGGTAAACTCAAGAAATGGATAACCCCAATTAAAGGGTCAAATCTAGAGATAGTAAGACCCGAATTGAGCATCTATCACTTGTTTTGTGAAATACCCATTTGGATTTGAGAAAATCAAATTGGGCAAAATCACTCAAACTACTGAGAGGTATAGAGTGAGTAATCGCATGTGATTGATATATTGTATCCTGGCCCACCAAAATGCCCTAAAGCTCTCAATCCGTTAGGTAACCAACTAGGTGGAAGTTACAACCCTAGATCTTTTATAACCTGAAAAACAACAATACCAAAAACATTGTCTCTTAGATTTACAATTACATAATTAGCATAAGATTTAGGAGTAGAAAAGAAACAACCGAATATGCAGAAGTATAATCTTGGGCACGTCATATACTTAGACTAGGTATATACCTAATCCAACATAAAGCTCTCTGTGGAATCGACCCCGACTCGCGTTAAGTATTTATAATTGCATCGACCGCCTCACAATCCCAATTAGTGGTGTGAGTTTGGGCGACATCATGCTCCTAAGTCCAAAATCACCATACGGAGCTATTGCTATCATCAAAACTCTATTCCGGAGTCTTTTACACATAAGTCGACATCCGGGCACTATTTTACCTTAAGCTTTAAACCTTGGAATTAAGTGTTCCCATTCATTCCAAAACCTCACCGGACCCGAACCAATCACCCTGGCGAGTCATGTAACAATTGTAAAGCATAAATTGAGAAGTATCTAAAGTATCTCAAAAGGCCCAATATACCGAGGGCACATCTTGCCCTTCTTCCCGAACCTCAACACACCCTTCATGGGTGAAATCTTGAGTAGAACCTTCTCCCCAGCCATGTAAGCAACATCACTCACACCAAAAATAATGATATGATGAATCAATAAATAGCAACAGAACTGAGAGATGATATGAAATAAATGAACATGAATGAGTATGAAGTTACAATTTAAACAAATAAATTGACAGCAGAAATGACCTTAGTGGGTCCCAATAATACCAACATTTTCCTAAGCATTATTTCTAACATGAGTCATAACTCGATAACTCTAGTACGTTGAGATTTCATGATTACAGATAAGTTCAGGTAATTACACAGTACCACAGGACTAACGGAGTCACGGTTCGCACGGTGCAAGCCCACGCGCCCGTCACCTTGCATGTGTGTCACCTCATAACACGTATAATCATGGTTCATACCCTCAGCTCCAATATTAGAAGAGTTACTTACCTCAACCTTCAAGATCCAAAAATACTACAATACTCCAATTGATTAAAATGTCCAAATATCACCCACATTTCAATACCTACCATTAGATATCCCAACTACATCAAAATAAATACGGAAAGATTCATAAATATCCTTTTACGCTTCACAATTTGGCAACAAGCCTTAAACCATCCCAAATTATCCAATAGGCTCATCCATTAGCCTATTCAATTCCATTCTTATAATTTAATACTCATTTGGAGTCATTAATAATACTATGTTAATTACCCAACATCATTAAGTCACTATTCATTGTCTTCTCCAACAACCCTATGTTCAAGAACACCTATTTCAATAACTAGTGTTGTATCTTGTCCAAATGGTGATTCCCTATTCAATTCTCTTATCAATTAAGTTATCAAGTCTATTGGACTCATTAGAAACTCAAAACAATTCCTTTTATATCAATTCATCACTATCCATCTTCTTCTTTGCCCAAAATATCACTTTCAAGACCCTTCCTTAGGGTTCATATAATATCCCATTAGAACTTCAAATAAAACTCATAAACATACTACCCATACTCCATTATGATATATATATATATATATATGAATCTCAAGTGAAGGGATTACCTCTTGGTGGAAGAATCTAACTTTTTCTCTTTTTCGTGTTCTTGAAGATTCAACCCATTTCCTATGAATTCGATCCATAATAATATTAGTGTTATCACTAAATGATATTATATAATCATCCTTGTACCAAAATAACTTAACTTGAAGTGTATATATGGTGGAAGAGCTCCTCCGTCTCTCTAGAAATCAATTCCAAGTTGAAGAACTAATATTTTCTCTAACTAAACCCCTTGTTTCAGCCCCTTTAAAATGGCCCCTAAAGCTGCGTAGGCTACGCACAAAGGCTACGCAGGGTGGACATCTATTCCCCTTCAGTTGGAAGTTGCTGGATTTGTCTACACAATGGTGCGTAGGATACGCTGCTATGCTGCGTAGGCTACGCAAGACTCGCGTATCTGTTCTGCCACTCTTTAGTACAATGGTCATAACCTCTTGTAGGAATCTCCAAATAACAAACGGTTTGAAGCATTAGAACCTAGACACGTACACCTTTCTTGTGATAGTTTATACACCATAAAACCTTTCATATACGAGAGTTATGCTCGTTTGAAGTTAGGTCTTGTTCGAACTCACTTGAAACTTTATCTCAGCATATAATTTTCAACTTGACTTAGCCGTAGAGCTCTTCTTGGACCATAAACCATTCTTGATGCACCTCATACATATTATCATGATCAATTGATATCATTCAAATTATCAGTCTTATTCATACTTGAATTAATATAACTAGCACCCGCCAATCTTCTTAATGGTCTTAAAACTCTTCAAAATTTTCCGGGGTGTTACATTATCCCCCACTTAAGAACATTCGTCCTAGAATGTTTTGCAAATCATTATTAGGAACATCATTATCCTTCTTTCACCTTAACCATCATTCTTAATCATTCCTGGCTTCATATGGGTCTTAGATATTCTTCCAAAATTTTGACTTCCTTAAGGCCCCAAAATTTGGCTAACTCTCTAAATTCTTAAAAGTTTTGGCAGAGTATCCCCTGTAACTGAGACCATCCAAATAATCCAACCTGTTGCGAACTAGCCCCCACACGGGCACTAATTTCAAAATAATTCAACAACCAAATATCTTTACATAATATGATGTCTAGGCCCCACATGACCGTATGTATATGCTCAATATACAACAACATACTATTTAGGACTCGCACGGCCACACATACTTCATCAACATATAACAACAAAATATCTAAGTCTCGCATGGTTGCGCATATACCAAAATTACATCAAATAATTCTTTATTATTTTAAACAGTTGCATATCTATACCTCGCTCATTCCAACACCGGTTACTCTATATTTTTCACGACCCAAAATTCCAACCTATTGTGATGGCGCCTATCTCGTTACTAGGCAAGCCGAAAATCTCGATAAACCAAAATTTCTCTTAAGTTTGAAAATACAATAATTTAATACAATATAAAATTCCATAAATACTGACATGAACACTCCCCAAAACCCGGTGTCACTGAGTACACGCGCATCTAATATGGATACAAATATGGAACATAAGGTCTATAATAGTCTAAGAGCAAAATACAGTAAACAATGAGATAGGGAAAGAGAGACAAGGTCTACGAAATATGGCAGCTACCTCTGAATCTCCTAAAAATTAACTGCGCGAAATGATCAACACCCGCTATGTCCGGGAATATCTGGATCTGCACACGAAATGCAGGGTGTAGTATGAGTACAACCAACTCAGCAAGTACCAATAATAACTAAGGAACTGAAGATAATGATGAGCTACACAGTTACAATTCACTTTCAGTAATTCCAGCAAAGAATAAACATGCTTTCAAATCCGGCAGTTTAAGTCAAATCAATTTTATATAGTTCAATTTCATGTAATTCAGATATAAAATCTTTCAGAGATTTCACAATAATGATAGATAGAAATAAAGTTCAATAACAACTGCAAAGCAAGTACATCCTCTCAGGCAACAGTCACTCAACTCATCACTCGGCTCTCAACCCTCAGCACTCACACTCAATGGGTACCCGCGCTCACTATGGGTGTACAGACTCCGGAGGGGCTCCTACAGCCCAAGCGCCATAATCTACACACAACTCGCGTGCCATAATATCTTTACCTCACCGACAGGCCCTCGGCCTTACTCAGTCCTCAACCTCCCTAGTCTCTCGGGCTCTCAGAAATCACAAAGATCAGCCCAAACAACGATAACATAATGCATCAACAAATATCAAGAAAGACTGAGGTATGATACACAATTAAAATCATGACTGAGCACAAGATAAAAATTAGCAATTGATTCAATAAGTACGTTCCCTCTGTGGGTCCCAACAGTACTATCACATAGCCTGAGCATGATTTCTAACATGATTTATACTCAAATTTCTTCAACACATAGAGAGCATATAACTAACAACACATTATTCAACTTTACAGTTTCACGGGATGGACCAAGTCATAATCCCCTCGGTGTACGTCCACACGCCCGCCACCTAGCATATGCGTCACCTCCAAAATAATCACATGACACAAAATTTTCATACCCTCAGAACCAGATTTAAAACTGTTACTTACCTCAGAGCGTGAAATTATTTACTCTGGTATGCCTTCGCCTCGCAAATCGGCCTCCGAATGCCTCGAATATAGTCACAAATAATTCATTTCAGTAAATAAAAATTTATTGGAATTAATTTCATAAGAAAATGCTAATTTTCAATAAAAATCCAAATTTTAACTCAAAAATCACTTGTGGGGCCCATGTCTCGGAACTCAACAAAAGTTACAAAATTCGAAAGCTCATTCAACCACGAGTCTAACCATACCAATTTTATCAAAATCCGACCCCAACTCGACCCTCAAATCTTCAATTTAAACTAAAAGGGTTTCCAACTTAATTCACCAATTAAATGATAAAAATAAGCATGGATTACGGTAAGTTAACCAATATTGAGTTAAGAACACTTACCCCGTTATTTTCCTTGAAAAACTCCCAAAAATCGCCTCTTCCCGAGCTCAAATCCATCAAAAACCAAAAATGGGACCGGAACTTAACCTCTCTACCCAGACATTTGCTCTACGCGATCGCGAACTTTCCCACGCGATCGCGAAGAACAATTTTCCATTGCCTAGATTTTACTCTACGCGATTGCGTACTTTCCCACACGATCGCGAAGCACAACATCATAGACCTATGCGATCGCGTCCTGCTTCACGCGATCGCAAAGCACAAAATGTCACTGCCTCATATTAACCCTACACGATCGCAGATATCCCCACGCGATCGCGTAGAAAAAAACCCCCACTGACCAACTAATCCTACGCGATCGCAGACGCATTCACGCGATCGCGTAAAAGGAAAACATCATCAGATATTAGAAAATTCCAGTAGTTGTTCAAGTCCAAATTTTTGATCCGTTAACCATCCAAAACTCACCTGAGACCCTCGGGACCTCAACCAAATATACCAACAAGTCCTAAAATATCATATAGACTTGGTCGAACCCTAAAATCACCTCAAACAACGCTAAAACCATGAATTACACCCCAATCCAAGCCTAATGAACTTTGAAATTTTTAATTTCTACAACCGACTCCGGAACCTATCAAATCACGTCCGATTTAACTCAACTTTTGTGTACAAGTCATAAATGACATAACGGAGGTATTTCAATTTTCAGAATCGGGTTCCGACGCCAATATCAAAAAGTCAACCCCCCAGTCAAACTTCCCAAAAATTCAAGTTTCGGCATTTCAAGCCTAATTCCTATACGGACCTCCAAATAATTTTCTGTACACGCTCCTAAGTCCAAAATCACCATACGGAGCTATTGGAATCATCAAAATTCAAATCCAAGGTCATTTACACATAGGTCCATATCCGGTCCACTTTTCTAACTTAAAATTTCAATTATGAGACTAAGTGTCTCATTTCATTCCGAATTCCTTCTGTACCCGAACCAACTAACTCGATAAGTCATAAATTGAGCAGTAAATAGGGGAACGGGGCTATAATATTCAAAACGACCAGCCAGGCCGTTACAATATTGCAACACATATTACTATCATGCATATATTTATTCTCTTTATATTATGTATACACCAAGTCGCATATGAAAGAGTATTTCTTGCATACATTAAAATTCTATTTCTTCCATTCGAAGACTTTCTCATTAATATAAATTTACTTCTAAGCATAGTTTGTCCTCATAGGACCCTTGATTCTCTAGTTGCCAACTCCTTCCATAATACTTCTTTTATCCCATCCGAATACTAATAAGATATTTGTCTTGCTAGGTCCATCCATCACGTGGGTGACTTATACCTTCACTTGTACTTGTAACTTTTGAGTTTCCTTTAGATATCAATTTGAATAACATCATATCTTACAAGTTCACTACACAAATATTCATTTCACTTCCTCCTTGTGGAGCAAGTTTATCATCCATTCTCGAACATCAGTATACATGTTCCTATTTTCTTAACCTTAACCAACTCATAGATACCACCATGTCCTTTGTGATATTTCTCTTGCATAAATTCATATTGTATTTGTTATTATGCCTACCACAGGATGATTACCATGGATTATAGGCTTCCAACTCCCAAAGTGACAATTCTATTTGGATAATACTTGCACCATTTAGTCTGTTTTTCTTTTCTGACTCCGTGTTTCTTACTGGAGCACATTATTTTGGTTTGCAAAAGTATTTCGTACTTGGGAATACGCATAATATAACCCTTTCTTGCCTCATTTCATGCCAAGTGTTCATTTACTTTATCCTCATTTATGACCTTCATTTGTTCTACTAAGTCCAACATATGACAAAAGTACTTCCTTATTTTCGCCCTTGCATTGAATATAATTCAAATGACACATGCTCCAAAGTTTTAAGAATCTACTCAAATAGCTCATTAAATATTTCACTATTAGATAACACCTTTTAATAACTCCAATATTAAACAATGTAACTATTGATCGTGATAAGCATGTGATCTCTATACCAGCATTGTATGACAATTTTACTCATTTCATCAGGAATATTATCGAAGATGTGTCCTTAATCTTGCTTTTATGAATAAAAATTCTGCATTTTATTTTTCCAACCATCATCCTTAAGGTGACTTTAACTTGCTCGGGTGCTCCCCCACTAAGGCGCAAAACCCAAATCTAAAGCTCAAACCTGATACTCGAAGATTTTAATAAATTCGCACCCGATTCCATCTGATTATATACACGCCCATATACTACTACAAGTTATTTATTTCCCCAACTCGAAATCATAATTCACCATATCAAATTTTCATGAAGCCTTGACTTCTATTTTTTTTGTTTTTGCAATTACACTTAGTAGTACCTACTATCCTGATAATAGAAGAAAAATGGTTATACTCATCAAGGATTTCTTTGCCCCTTCTCATACCCAAGTGTTATGGCACTTCTAGCCGCAACTCATGTTGTCAAGTATCATCCTTTCATGTCCTTACAACAACAATAAATTTAGCATATCCCTTTTCGTGCCGATTTTACTTTAAGAGATCTTTTTCTAGCATCTTGCCCTTCAGTCCATGCTCAATTACATTTCTACTAAATATAATTTCCTTAGGCTATACCCGTATAACATTCATAGAACTTTCCATAACATACACTATTTTCATAATGCTAGATATAAGAACGTGCAATCTATCTTCATGTCCTCATCATAACATAAATTTTCGTGACTATAGTTAATATCACACCTTCATGTCATTATGCCTCGTTCAATTAATATTGCCTCTTTATTTTCCAATTATTCAATGGATTCTACTCGTGGGTACTCAATCACCTTCATATCTCGAGGTGTCTTTAATCTCGTTGCAGTAGATAACATGCTAGGATTCGTGTGGCATCAATACGTAGCCTTGGATCACTTGTAACTCATCAACTTCACCCGTATACCATTATTGCTTGCAAGCTCTTGAGTTTTAAACTACATATGCAATATTCATAATCCGTGCATACTACATCCTTTCAAATAACAACTCACTCATCTCATGATTTTCATATACTCATAAAGCATAATATAACCTGTATTTAGGAATTTCAGTACTCGAGTCATCCTCGATTTCAACCTCTGCAAGTCATAACTAATCTACAAGTATGCCCCAGACCAAACCTAAATTTAAACATATAACCATGAAATTGAATTGTCAATAGCATGCTCCCCCACTTGGCTCAAAGCCATAGATTAAAACACTCGATAAATCACAATACCCATACTCTATTACTGCCATAATAGACAGTCAGTTCAACAAAAATTCTTCTGAAGCTCATGCAATGCCAACCATAAAAATACCTCAATCATCCACTAAGATCGCATTCATTCTCTTGACACTCAAGTCAACTTTCTCAATTAGATTCAAATTCAAATCTCAACACCTACGCCCCGCTGGCAAAAAAGAAACTCTCCACTCAATATTATAAAGAATATACCTACGTAGATTACTCCGCAGGGGATAACCCACCTGCTTAGCCTCAAATTAGCATCTTGTTATACCCTTTTGCAATCACAATTACTATTCAATCACTTAATCTTTTGAGTCCAAACTCATTAACAAGACATGAGAATTTAATTTGTCCCAAAATTTAACGTGAAATATCCTTCAAAACATTCATACTCGAGACTGTACGTCACATCAAAACGAAAATCAAGCACCCAATGACCCTTTTTACATTTCAAGAAAACACTTCTCGTCACATTCAAATCGTCTTGACACATTTTATAGTCACATCATACTCATCACAAAGCTATTCCACTGCTCATCGAGCCACAAATTCCACTCGTAGGGACATTACCGTACATAGGAGTCCAAATGTACAAGTTACAACTGAAGCTACCAAGCTTAAACTGCGGTCTAACCCTGGCCTCAAGTCCTCCAGACTGGACCATCACCAAAACGCAAAATAATCATCTTGAACCTCGTTCATGGAACCATAAGCCGGTGATGCACAACTGATACCAAGTGCTCACATACACACACGAAGGCGTGGAAGGAATTGAAAGAGTTATATTTCAAGATGAATCAATTCTGCACGATAAAGAGAGAAAGATGGGAAGTTTATCCTATAATTCCCAGTAACCTCTCGAAGATAAGTATGGACGTCATCATACCAATCCGCAAGACTCTACTAGACACTTGCTCATGACCTGTAGAAACTATGAACCTAGAGCTCTGATACCAACTTGTCACGACCCAAAATCCACCTAGTTGTGATTACACCTAACCCAAACCGTCAGGTAAGCCAAATAACAACTATCGAATTCAACTGATATTTAACTGACTCTAATACACTCTCCAAGGACTGGTAGTATAAATTATGAGCTTCTAAGATTAGAATTTACGAAGCTGGTATGAAATAAATACATCATCTGTTCAAAATATACATAAACAAAATTTTATAAATCTAAGGCTACCATGAACAAGAGGCAGCTACGACCGGAACAAAGGTACATCTTAAAATCCAACTCTCGTCGATCACAGCAACATCAACATCCAATATATGCACGCAAGGTGCAGAAGTGTAGTATGAGTACAACTAACCCCATGTACTCAATAAGTAACAAACATAACCTTAGGTTGAAAGTAGTGACGAGCTGGAATAAAGGTCAGGGTCCAACACCAATAGCCAACAGCAAATCATAACAATATAATGAAAATAACACCAGTAATAAGACAACAATAAATGCTCAGCTTGTTCCGAAAAATAAACATTTTCTTTTCAATTATAACAGTAAAACTCAAATCTTTTTGTCGAAATCATCAAAATATGAGTACGGTTTTTTTTTGTAAAAACTATTATTTTTTCCCAAAATAAAACTTTTCAACAAGAGATAAGATGTTTCATTTTCCAATGGCATGAGGAAAATACATCTTTATGCCCACATGTCAATGAGTATGAGAAGTCATGAATGACGCCATATCATACAGCATGAGAAACAATACATCTCTATACATGTATATTAAGTGTGTATGTCAATGTTATGCAACTCAGTGATAAAACCATATGCATACTCTCAGAGTATGAATTCACTCAGTCCTCACAGTCACTCAGTCCTTATAGTCACTCAATTCTCACAGTCACTCAATCCTCCCAATCGCTCGAAACTCGGCACTCACACTCAGTAGGTACCTGCGCTCACTAGGGGGTGTACAGACTCCGAAGGGGCTCCTTCAGCCCAAGCGCTATAATTTGCACGGACAACTCACGTGCTATAGTATCAATATTTGGATCCGCACGGACAACTCATGTCCTATAATAAGCAAATCTGGCCTGGTGCGGCGTGAAACCCGATCCCATAATAATAAAGTATATAAAGCCAATATGGCCCTCGGCCTCACTCAATCATCAATCTCTCCGGTCTCTCGGGCTCACAATTTCATGAAACTAGCCCAAAATAATGATATGATGAATCAATAAATAACAAAAGAGACTGATAGATGATATGAAATGAATGAATATGACTGAGTATGAAGTTACAATTTAAACAAATAAATTGATAGTAGAAATGACCTCAGTGGGTCCCAATTATACCAACATTTACCTAAGCATTATTTCTAACACGAGTCACAACTCGATAACTCTAGTACATAGAGATTTCATGACTACAGATAAGTTCAGGTAATTACACAGTACCACAAGAATAACGGAGTCACAGTTCGCACAGTGCACGCCTACACGCCCGTCACCTAGCATGTGCATCACCTCAACACCAAAAATACAACACGTATAATCAGGGTTCATACACTCAACTCCAAGATTAGAAGAGTTACTTACCTCAACCTCCAAGCTCCGAAAATACTACAATGCTCCAATTGATTAAAATGTTCAAATATCACCCACAATTCAATACCTACCATTAGATATCCCAACTACATCAAAATAAATATGAAAAGATTTATAAATATCCATTTAGGCTTCACAATTCGGCAACAAGCCTTCAACCATCCCAAATTATCCAATAGGCTCATCCATTAGCCTATTCAATTCCATTCTTATCATTTAGTACTCATTTGGAGTCATTAATAATAATATGTTAATTATCCAACACCATTAAGTCACTATTCATTGTCTTCTCCAACAACCCTATGTTCAAGAACCCCTATTTAAAGAACTAGTGTTGTATCTTGTCCAAATGGTGATTCCCTATTCAATTCATTCATCAATTAAGTTATCAAGTCTATCGGAATCATTACAAACTCAAAACAATTCCTTTTATATCAATTTATCACTATTCATCTTCTTCTTTGCCCAAAATATCACTTTCAAGACCCTCCCATAGGGTTCATACAATATACCATTATAACTTCAAATAAAACTCATAAACATGCTACCCATACTCCAATATAATATATATAGGAAGATCAAGTGAAGGGATTACCTCTTGGTGGAAGAATCTAACTTTTTCTCATTTTGGTGTTCTTGAAGATTCAACCCATTTCCTATGAATTTGATCCATAATAATGTTAGTGTTATCACTAAATGATGTTATATAATCATTCTTGTACCAAAATAAATTATCTTAAAGTGTATCCATAGTGGAAGGGCTTCTCCTTCTCTCTAGAAATCAATTCCAAGTTGAAGAACTAATGTTTTTTCTCTTTAAAACCCTTGTTTCAGCCCCTTTAAAATGGCCTCTAAAACTACGTAGCCTCCCAGCGTAGGCTACGCACAAAGGCTACTCAGGGTGGACTTCTATTCCCCTTCAGTTGGAAGCTGCTGGATTTGTCTACGCAATGATGCGTAGGCTACGCTGCTATGCTACTATGCTGCTTTTCTGTCACCCTTTAGTAAAAAGGTCATAACTCCTTGTATGAATCTCCAAATGACAAACGATTTTAAGCATTACAAACTAGACACATAGACCTTTCCTTTGATAGGTTATACACTATATAACCCTTCACTAGAGACTTATGCTCGTTTGAAGTTAAGTCTTGTGCGAACTCACTTGAAACTTTATCCCATCATATAATTCTCAGCTTGACTTAGCCTTAGGGCTCTTCTTAGACCATAAACCATTCTTAATACAGCTCATACATATATTATCACGATTAATTGATATCATTCAAATTATCAGTCTTGTTCATACCCGAATTAATATAATTAAAACCCACCAATCTTTTTAATGGTCTTAAAACTCTTCAAAATTTTCCGGGGTGTTACATGCCTGTCTCAAGTTCCTCTTCGCGAACACGAGATCCCTCTCACGAACGTGAAGAAGGAAAACAGACAGAAACATCAGAAAATTCCAGCAGCTGTTTAAGTCCAAATTTTGATACGTTAACCATCCGAAACTCACCCGAGGCCTTCGGGACCTCGACCAAATACACCAACAAGTCCTAAAATATCATACGAACTTAATCAAAACCTCAAATCACATCAAACAATGCTAAAATCACCAATCACACCCCAATTCAAGCTTAACGAAAAGTAACGAATTCCAACTTCTACATACGATGCTGAAACCTATCAATTCAATTTCGATTGACCTCAAATTTTGCACACAAGTTATAAATGACATAACGAAGCTATAAAAATTTTCAGAGCTAGATTCTGACACCGATATCAAAAAGTCAACTCCCCGGTCAAAGTTCCAAACTTAAATTTCTAATTTAGCCATTTCAAGCCTAATTTAACTACGAACTTCCAAATAATTTTCTGGACACGCTCCTAAGTCCAAAATTACCATACGGAGCTATTGGAATCACCGAAACTCTATTCTGGGGTCGTACACACATAAGTCGATATCCGGTCGCTATTTTAACTTAAGCTTTAAACCTTGGACCTAAGTGTTCTCATTCATTCCAAAACCTCACCGGACCCGAACCAATCACCCCGGCGAGTTACATAACAAGTGTAAAGCATAAATTGAGTAGTAAATGGGGGAACGAAGTTGTAATACTCAAAACGACCGGCCAGCTCGTTACAGTTCTGAAAAGGTTACCATAAAAAAGAGAGTAAATTTCATAGAAATTGACATATTATGTTTTTTTTTCAACCAAAGTCACATAATTTTGTTTTATAACAAAATATCACAAGACTTTTACTATACTAATACAAAAGTCACAATGCCGAAAACACAACCTTCCGATGCCCTGATACTTTTTTATTTCCTATTTTAACTCATGTTTATTTTTATCTTTTAATAACTACTCAGTTAAAAAAAAAAAGGATCCGACCTTACCCTACCAAAACCCATCTGTAGGTCTCTATTTTAACTCATGTTTAGTCATATTAACTATTCTAAGATGCCTTTACCAAGAATAAAATCGTATGACTGTTTATGTAATATGACAATGAAATGAATGCAAATTTATTTAATTACATAGTTTTCTAAATTAACAATTTGCTTGGCATATCTTGCTGCATAAAGCAAGACTAAACTATTTTCAAAATTTCATCAGTGTTTTAAAAGGCGTGGGCGTAAGGCGGGGCATTTTACATATGCCTCAACGGGGCGTAAGCCTCATAGGTATTTAATTTTTAATATTTTATAAAATAATATAATGACAGTTAATATTTATAAACAGGTAAAATTGCATAAAAATTGAAGAAAACTATATATATGTGTGCTCTATCTCCACAAAAAAACTAATCAAAACAATCTATTATATATACATTACTTACAAGCACAAGTAACTTGAGTCTAAAAGAATAAAGTTTTCTATATGAAGGAACAAAAAGGATGATTAACCTGTAATTTGAACTTTGAATTTGCTGCTATGAAGAAAAATGTAGTTCTCTTTGTATTTGTAAAAACAATTAAACATTTGTTACTTTTGGGAGATATTAGCAGACTAGCGGACAAGATACAAATTTGGAAAAACCATGAATTAGGGCTTAAATCAATAAAAAAGGTCTTTACTTTTAAATTTAATACTTTTGAGTTCCTTTTTTTAACCTTTTGAGTAATTACCAAACTGACTTTTGAGAATTTGGGTATTATATGAAGGACTAATTCAACAAATTTTGTTTTAATTTGAAAAAAATCTCTAGGGCTTACTCCTTACTAAAAAAAACGCGTCCCGAACGCCCGGGTGCACGCCCCGAACGCCCAGACGTCGCATCTTGAAACTTTCGCCCCACACCATTGCCCCGGGGCGTTTTTGGTACGCCTCGCCCCAGAAACGCCTTTTAAAAACCTACAGATAAGGAAAAAGAATATGTGATATATCTCCCTCCCACTTCAGGAATATACTAGATGAAGATCACTTCGCCTAATATTCAATGAGATATATTTATTTTACCAAATATTATTTGGTAAAGCGATATAATGTATTAATAACCTGTCACAAATGAATAAAAATAGAAAATTGGTTTAAAATATGTGTCGATTTTTATTAGATTAAAAACAAAAAGTAGGTTAAAATGTGGAATAAGAGATTATCGGTACATCAAAAAGTTGGGTTCTTGGCACCGTGATTTTTGTGATAGCATGATGAAAGTCTTGAATTTTTTCTGTTACAAAACAAAGTTATGTGATTTTTGTGGGAAAAACAAAACAATAGCTATATGACCTATAAAATTTACCTGGTTAAAATTCCAAATATATATTTAGTGCCCCATTTGTTGAATGTTTGGCTGGTTACAAAGTTTGAGCTACTTTTGACAGTCCTAATCAAAGCATACCTGCCAGTCTTACAGTTTGTAGACAAACCTGATTAAAATGACGTAGTAGGAACAAATTTATATTTTCATATATTTCTACTTCTGATTTCTTGCTGAAATCTCACGTGTGGAATACTGCTACCCCAATTTTATTTTATTTTAGGATTTGTGTTTGGAGATTGGAAAGGTACTTAGAGATCCTTTTCTCATACAGTTTGATATGGTATGATCTTATATGTGAATTCCTTTTGCTCTGAACTGAATTCTTTCGCGGGTAATATCTAAACTTAAGGTAGGGTGGCAATGTAACCAACTGCTATGTGTATATATATTTTGAGTATTCTTGCATAAACGAGTTGGAGTATGAGATCAAATGATATATAGTATAGGGAATAAACAAACACCAGTACAAGTACGACCAAAGCTTACTTTTTTTCATTTATTTATAACTGAGACGTTGATGCAAATAAGGGTAGCTTTAAGTGGAAATCATTTCCTAATACTAGGCTAAACATACATGTCATTTATTTGTTAGAACCAGGACCCCCATAAAAGACCGCATGCCCAATTTCCTTATTGGTAATTGGTTTATTAGCAACCCGGTATAGGGCGTGGGCATCTTCAAAACTTGATACCGCGGGATCCCGAGTGTTGCCAACAGAATCAAGAATTGAAATTTTTCTACAAAATGCATCTTTATCGGTGTCTACAAATTTAGGGAAACGACCAGAACCCATTGGAGGGAAAGTAGGGACTGAACTAAATGCCTCTCCACCCCATGCCGCCTGTGATGCAAAACTCTTTAATCCCGTAAAAAGCTCTGAAGGCCAAAAACCAATTTGTGTGAAATCATGACTATAACGGAGCCACCATCTTCCATTTTTCAGATCCTGCGTATAAAAAAATGATTATATATGCTCTTAGTTACTTTTCGAATGAGATGAAATTTCAATATGGTATTAATCTAACCCTTTGAATGAAGAACGTCTGTTCGAATATGCGTCCAGGTGTGGAAGTCAGAAATACCATGTCCAAAGGTATTTGCGTATTCACAATTACGAATCCAGGGCAACGTGTGTTGAAGCATTGAGTTGTGCCTGCCTATGTCATGATGTAACAAATTTAACTAACCTTGAGTAACTAAGGATATTTTGCTAAAGCATGGCTCACTAATATTTGAATGAATAATAATAATAATAAAAAATAAGACTTACTTTAAACAATGAGAAAAATCGAGTACGAGTATCGCCATATAGGATTGGATCCACCTAGATCAACATAACGTTCATTATCAACTTCTGATATTCTATTGTGTAGAATTAAAGCTAAGCAAGAAAGGGGGATTGAATTTCACTTAGCAAAATTAATTAAAAGTAATACTTACACGCCACCCAGCTTGTATTTGGTCACGGCCATTTTGTACCTTCACGATGGATGCACTCCACTGGTTCGAAAGAACCTTTGGATTATAAATACTACTTATCGTTCCAGCTCCCGAAATTTTGAGATTTGGATCATTTATTGTTTGTTCTAGAGCAAACTAAATGTTCAAATCAAAATAAGTAACACGATATGGTCACATTGGTTGATAATAAAAATATCCCTTTTTTGAAAAAAAGTTCCAAATTCTTAACGAGGTATAAAAACAAAAATATATGCAAGCCGCATTGAGATTAACGTCCACATATACCCATAAATCCGAAATCTTAAAATAAATTAATAAATAAGATGGAAATCATGAGTTTCAATGCCATAAGAGCTCCAAAAAGATGATAAACAATAGTGGAGTTCCCACTTGGATTATGTTTAATTTGTTGCTATTGCATATAATTGTTTCAATTTCCATCTTAGTGAATTAGGATAAACAAAAGCAGTTTATAAAGGAGCAGCTTACGTGAAAGACGCCACCAACATAACTAGTATTAAATCTTCTCTCTCTAATGAGATCTTCTTTCGTAGTTCTTCTAATAGGAACTGTTCCCATTGGACAACCTCCATCTTTAAGCCCAATTCCGGACAAGCTATCGGATGTTGCGGATTTTTTGTCTCGCTTTAATAGGGAGAGAGATGGTTTCATCTGCATGGATCATGTACAAAAATTCAAGAATCACAATTATTCTTTCACGAGTAATGATGAATAAGGATCTATATACCAAATAGACATACCTGAGGATGATAAGTATGATTCTTCAGTAAAGGATGATCAAATGCAGGTTGTTGATAGAAATCCACACAGTCATAAATATCTTCATATTCGGTCTACAAAATAATATAACTTGTTATTGGTTTTAAGTATATAGATTATTTATGTGTAATATTATTTTCGGTTCTATGAAAAGAAGATAATTGAAAACAATACAGATAGACCAATTACTTCCCAAACAGACCAAAACAAAAAATAAAAATCTACCTTAATAGTTTTTACTGCTGGCTTATTTAAAAGTTTTAGTTGCCTCTCCAATGCTTCATGGTCCTTCTTTGATAAGCCCTCAACTTCATCATGGTTGAGATAAACCAAAATTGCAATCAAAAGTTGTATAACGCTTAGATGTATTCTTGTGGTCTTCATCCTATAACAAATTTAAAATATATTATTAGATACAAATAAAATCATTAAATTAAACATAAAGGCTAATAAGAGAAATGGAAAACTATGATTATTGTGCAAATAACTAGCACAAGACATATAATCCATCCTTTCAAGGATGGAATTTAAGAAATAAGAGACCAAGTACCTGATTTCTTTTTATGGGATGGAATATTGAATGATTCTACAAGAATAACACACTTTATATAGGAATTGCGGGACATTTCATAATCTCGTAATTCTATTGTTTGCATTGATTTACTTTTATTAGATTGATTCCTATAATCATTCTGTCCTTAAATTAACAGATATGAGATCTTCTCCTTAAATTCTTACTACATATTTATGGCACAATTAGCTCGAAGAGGCAAACCTTCCCGTTATGCTAAAAAAAATCACCTATTTATGGCACATATAGCTCGAAGAGGCAAACCTTTATGTGAATAGGCCATATATAACGCATGTCTCTGGTGGTTCAAGCTTTATAATAAAATTATATAGTACTAAATAAATAACTTTCAAATGCATCAGTTTACACTTGATGCTGATTAAGTTTATTTTACCCCATTTGGGCTAAATATCAATTTTTTATTAACTTAAAAGATCATGATTCTGATACTACCGTATAAAAATATTCTGCAACTGCAAAGATAAAGGGAAGAAAATCATAACGAATAAAAGGACAACAAATTAAATCAAGAAAAAAAAGTTGTGTGGGAATGAATGGAATATTTAGCTTGTCTTTTACTGTTTATTTTGGTACTCCTTTTATTTTCAGATACTATTAATCTTTGTGAGTGCAAGCAATAAATCAATGGAGATTCATCACCTAGTAATACTACACCACGCTTATTCATCTTCTAATTTTGTAGTATTTATTTTCTGTATAACTTTTAATCACTATCAGCATACAAAATTAATGGAGATTGGAGAAATTGAATGATACTTTAAGATTGAATTCATAATATAAAATGATGGTAGCGAGGTCATCTTAGTTCTGCTAAATTGTTGTGTTCTTGTTACTTCGTGCCAAAGAATCAGAATGATACCAAAATATTCATTATTTAATTTTATTTTTCACGTTAATTTCCTTTCAGTCTATCAGATTAATCCTTCTTACCATTCTATCCATTAATTAACAAATCTTGAATTTTTTTAATTCTTATATTTTGGTAAAATTAGATCTTTCATAATATATATTTTAGATGTTTGGGTTCTTAATTATTATTCCTCCTTTAGAGGAGTTAAAATCTTATTCTTATGAGTAACTTATGTTAATATATTATCTGGATATTTTGGAGTAGTTAATGCGATTATCATTTAATAAAAGATTAGAGATCTAAACCGTAACCTTCTCATTCAGCAAAGATGGCAAGTTAGATACGTTTACAAAATAATTCAAGAAACAAAAAACAAAAATCACATCAGCATTATGATTTGAGATTCTCATTCAGAATCATGCACCCTTCTTAGTCTAGTTTTTCTTGTTATATCAAATATTATAGCCTACTCATCCACCAATCAATAAAGCGGCAATCGTATCAATTTGGCTTTTTTTCTTTTCTCCTTATAGATTTATGTGACCTTTACTAATTCTCTAGATTTTACGGGGCACATGAACTCATAGTTTTTCCACCAAATTATATATTTTAAATATTTATTTTCTAAAATTGATCTAATATTATCTATTGGCACCTATGTTTCATAAATGTTGAATGATGCATTTGGTTGAATATTGGTTTATTTTGTCAAAGGAGTATGACCGATTCCCACTTATTACTTTTTCTTTCTCCTTTCTTTAGTAGTGCACTAATATTCTAAAAATTCTAAGATCAACCAATACACACATATACATATATATATATATATATATATATATAAACGATAGCAGAGTTAAGAACAGGGTTGGTATTGGACCCTTGCCTTGATGGCGAGTTGTTAGTGTGACAGTATTAATATTACATATGCCATAACTTATCTTTCAAAAGTAATTCTGTAACGACCCGACCGATCGTTATGAGAGTTAGAGCCCCGAACCCCTATTAATTATTTTTCCCATATCTATTTCTGCTATTGTGACTTGCCGGGATGATTGATTTTGAGTTTTGGAGTGTTTTGGGATACTTAGTCCCTAAATGAGAGCTTAAGTTTTAGAATTTGGGACGTAGTCGAAACTGTGTGAAGACGGATCCAGAATGGAATTCCGTCGACTAAGTTAGCTCTGTTGAGTGATTTTGAGCTTAGGAGCACGTTCGGAATGTGTTTTGGAGGTTTGTAGTAGATTTAGGCTTGAATTGGTGAAAGTTAGATTTTCGGCGATCTCGGCTCATAGTGAAAATTTTGATATCGAGCTCGGAATGGATTTTCGAAAGTGGCTGTAGGTTTGTAGTGTCATTTGTGACCTATGTGTAAAATTTGAGGTAAGTCGGACTAGATTTGACGTGGTTTGGCGTCGTTTGTAGAATTTGGAAAATTCTACGTTCTTAGGCTTGAATCCGTGCTTAATTCAAGATTTTTGGTATTGTTCGATGCGGTTTGAAGGTTCGACTAAGTTCGTATGGTGTTATAGGATTGGTTAGTAGGTTTGGTTGAGGTCCCGGGGGCCTCTGGTGAGTTTCGGATGCTTAACGGATCACTTTTGGACTTTAGAAGATAGCAGATTTCTGGTGTTCTGTTGCAGGCATTTTCTTCATCGCGTTCGCAAGGGAGACCTCGCGTTCGCGTAAGGTATCTGGGAAGGGCAGTTGAATTACTCTTCGCATCCGCGATGTCTCTCTCGCGTTCGCGAAGGTGTGGAACCTCGAAGCTATGCGTTCGCGACATGGTCCTCGCGTTCGTGAAGAAGAACTGGAGGCAGGCGAGATTTCGTGCTTCACGTTCGCGATGGAGATCCCGCATTCGGGAAGGGTCAAGTTGAGTGGTCTTCACGCTCGCGACATGTGCATCACTTTCGCGATGGAGGATTTTTGGGCCGAAGTAAATTATACTTTGCGAATGCGAGGGTGTGGCTGCGTTCGCGAAGAAGGACGCGTCTAGGCAGTATTAAAGTTTCCAAAAATGGGGGTTATGCCATTTCTATCAAAAACTTGAGTTGGGAGCTCGGATTTTGGACGAGGGATTGAGGGATTTTCAGAGATATCGATTGGGTAATGATTCTTAACTCCTTTTTGGTTATATTCCACTAATCTATGCTTGAATTCATCGTTTAATTTCGGATTTGGGGTGAAAAAATTGAGAAAAGTTTTTAGGCCGAATTTTGGGGTTTTGATCGAGATTTTGGTATCGAAATTGAACTATTTTGGTACGAGTAAACTCGGGAATGAATGGGTGTTCGTATTTTGTAACTGTTACTCGATTTCGAGATGTGGGCCCCACGGGCGATTTTTGAGTTAATTTTGAAATTTTTGTTAAAATATTGATTTCATTAATTAGATGAATTTATTATGGTTGTATTTAAGATATGTAATTTCTTTTGGCTAGATTTAGGCCATTCAGAGCTGGATATTTATGGGAAAGGCATTGTGACCGATTAATTGAGCTTGGTTCGAGTGTGGCGACACAGCAGCCACGCCCTCCCAGACCTTGTTTTGAGTGTGGCGACACTCGCCACATGGTAAGGAATTGCCCCAGGATTATGAGGGGTGCACCTCCACAGACTTTTCAGCCACAGCGTTCTCCACCGGGTCCTCAGGCTATGATTACAGCACCAGCTGCCACCCCACCTGCTCAACCAGCTCGAGGTGAAGGTCGGGGAGGTAGAGGTCGCCCTAGAAGGGGAGGCCAGGCCAGATATTATGCACTTCTGGCTCATACAGAGGCAGTTGCTTCTGATTCTATCATTATAGGTATTGTTCCGGTCTGTCATAGAGATGCGTCAGTATTATTTGACCCAGGCTCTACATATTCTTATGTGTCCTCTTATTTTGCCCCGTATTTGGGCGTATCTCGGGATTCTTTGAGCTCCCCTATTTATGTATCTACTCTTGTGGGAGATTCTCTTGATGTGGACCGCATGTATCGGTCATATTTGATTGCTTTTAGTGGTTTTGAGACCAAAGCCGATTTATTATTGCTCAGCATGGTGGACTTTGATATTATTTTGGGCATGGACTGGTTGTCGCCCCATTATGCTATTCTTGATTGTCACGCTAAAACTGTGACGCTGGCTATGTCAGGTTTACCGCGATTAGAGTGGAGAGGTACCTTAGAGTATACTCCCAGCAGAGTCATTTCTTTTCTTAAAGCTCAATGAATGGTTGAGAAGGGGTGTGACGCGTATCTAGCTTATGTGAGAGATGTCAGTATTGATACCACTACAGTTGAGTCAGTTCCAGTAGTGAGGGACTTTCCATATGTGTTTCCAGCTGATCTTCCGGGCATGTCATCCGACAAAGATATTGTTTTGGCATTGATTTGTTGCCGGGCACTCAGCCCATTTCTATGCATCCGTATCGTATGGCTCCTCCTGAATTAATGGAGTTGAAGGAGCAGTTACAAGAGTTTCTTGATAAGGGTTTCATTCGGCCCAGTTTGTTACCTTGGAGTGCTCCTGTCTTATTTGTGAAGAAGAAGGATGGTTCTATGCAGATGTGTATTGATTACCGCCAGTTGAACAAAGTCACAGTGAAGAACAGGTACCCATTGCCTCGTATTGATGACTTATTTGATCAGTTATAGGGTGCCAGAGTGTTTTCCAAGATTGACTTACATTCAGGTTATCATCAGTTGAAGATTCGGGAGACGAATATCCCGAAGACTGCTTTCAGGACCAGATATGGTCACTATGAGTTTCTTGCTATGTCTTTTGGGCTGACCAATGCCCCAATAGCTTTTATGCACTTGATGCACATTGTGCTCGGGCCTTATCTTGACTCATTCGTCATTGTGTTTATTGACGACATTCTGGTATATTCCCGGAGTCAGGAGGATTATGAGCAACACCTGAGGACTGCACTTCAGACCTTGAGAGAAAAGAAGTTATATGCAAAATTTTTGAAGTGTGAGTTTTGGCTAGACTCAGTGGCATTCTTGGGTCATATAGTATCGAGTGAGGGGATCCAGGTGGATCCGAAGAAGATTGAAGCAGTGTAGAGTTGGCCCA
>AWOL01S0000182.1:37805-56943 GCA_000715115.1 Nicotiana otophora | reverse complement strand
TATGACCAGGCTGACCCAGAAGGGTGCTCCGTTCAGGTGGACAGAGGAATGTGAGGAGAGCTTTCAGAAGCTCAAGACAGTTTTGAGTACAGCCCCAGTATTGATATTACCTATAGGTTCGGGGTCTTATACTGTATATTGTAATGCATCGCGTACTGGTCTCGGCACGGTGTTGATGCAGGACGGTGGGGTGATTGCCTACGCGTCCAAACAGCGGCACGAAAAGAACTATCCTGTCCACGACCTTGAGTTAGCAGCTATTGTTCATGCCTTGAAGATATGGAGACATTATTTGTACGATGTTCCTTGTGAGATTTACACCGATCATCGGAGTTTGCAATATCTATTTAAGCAAAAAGATCTTAACTTATGTCAACGGAGGTGGTTGGAGCTACTTAAGGATTATGATATCACTATTTTGTACCACCCTGGGAAGGCCAATGTGGTGGACGATGCTTTGAGTCATCGGGCAGAGAGTTTGGGGAGTTTAGCATATCTACCAGCAGTAGAGAGGCCATAGGCGTTGGATGTTCAGGCCTTAGCCAGCCAGTTTGTGATATTGGATATTTCTGAGCCGAATCGAGTATTTGCTTGTGTGGTCTCTCGGTCTTCTCTTTATGATCGTATCAGGGAGCGTCAGTATGATGACCCCCATCTGCTTGTCCTTAAGGACACGGTCCAGCACGGTAATGCTAAGGAGGCTACTATTGGAGATGATGGTGCATGGCAGGTTATGTGTGCCCAATGTAGATGGTTTACGTGAGTTGATTCTTTAGGAGGCTCACAGTTCGCGGTACTCTATTCATCTGGGTGCCGCAAAGATGTATCAGGACTTGAAACAACATTACTAGTGGAGGAGAATAAAGAAGAACATAGTAGAATATGTGGCTCGATGTCTGAATTGCCAGCAAGTAAAGTATGAGCATCAGCGACCAAGTGGATTGCTTTAGAAGTTAGAGATTCCGGAGTGGAAATGGGAGCGGATCACTATAGATTTCGTGGTTGGACTCACACGGACTCAGCGAAGGTTTGATGCAGTTTGGGTGATTGTGGATAGGCTGACCAAGTCGGCTCATTTCATTCCTGTGATGACTACCTATTCTTCCGAGCAGCTAGCTCAAATCTACATACGTGAGATCGTCAGGCTTCATGGAGTTCCGGTATCTATTATCTCTATCCAGGGTACGCAGTTTACATCACGGTTCTGGAGAGCTGTACAACATGAGTTAGGTACTCGGGTTGAGTTGAGCATAATATTTCACCCTCAGACAGACGGGCAGTCCGAGCGCACTATTCAAATATTAGAGGATATGCTCCGTGCGTGTGTGATAGATTTTGGGGGTAATTGGGACCAGTTCTTGCCACTTACGGAGTTTGCTTACAATAACAGTTATCAGTCCAACATTCAGATGGCACCGTATGAGGCTCTGTACGGTAGGCGGTGTCGGTCCCCAGTGGGTTGGTTCGAACCCGGTGAGGCCAAATTATTAGGTACGGACTTAGTTCAGGATGCCTTGGAAAAGGTGAAGGTGATTCAAGATAGACTTCGCACAGCCCAGTCCAGACAAAAGAGTTATGCGAACCGGAAGGTGCGCGATGTGGCATTCATGGTTGGAGAGCGAGTCTTGCTTCGGGTTTCGCCTATGAAGGGCATTATGAGGTTTGGGAAGAAGGGCAAGCTGAGCCCAAGGTTCATTAGTCCATTTGAGGTGTTGCGTCGAGTTGGGGAGGTTGCTTATGAGCTTGTCTTGCCTCCCAGTCTAGCAAGATTTCATCCAGTATTCCATGTTTCTATCCTCCGGAAGTACCACGGCGATCCGTCCCATGTGTTGGATTTCAACTTAGTTCAATTGAACAAGGATCTATCTTATGTTGAGGAGCCAGTGGCTATTTTAGAGAGGCGGGTCAGAAAGCTAAGATCAAAGAACATTGCTTCCGTGAAGGTTCATTGGAGGGGACAGTCGGTCGGGGAGGCGACTTGGGAGACCGAGCAGGATATGTGCAACCATTATCCTATGCTCGTTCGAGGACGAACGATTGTTTTAAGAGGGGGAGGATGTAACGCCCTGGCCGGTCGTTTTGAGATTTAGAGCCCCGAACCCCTATTAACTGTTTTTCCCATATCTATTTCTACTATTGTGACTTGCCGGGATGATTGGTTTTGAGTTTCGGAGTTTTTTGGGACACTTAGTCCCTAAATGAGAGCTTAAGTCTTAGAATTTGAACTGTAGTTAGAACTGTATAAAGACGGATCCGGAATAAAATTTCGTCAACTCCGTTAGCTCCGTTGAGTGATTTTGAGCTTAGGAGCACGTTCGAAATGTGTTTTGGAAGTATGTAGTAGATATAGGCATGAATTGGCGAAAGTTAGATTTTCGGCGATCATGACCGATAGTGAAAATTTTGATATCGAGCTCGGAATGGATTTCTGAAAGTGGTTGTAGGTTCATAGTGTCATTTTTGACCTGTGTGTAAAATTTTATGTAATTTGGACTAGATTTGACGTGGTCCGGCGTCGTTTGTAGAATTTGAAAAATTCTAAGTTCTTAGGCTTAAATCTGTGTTTAATTCATGATTTTTGGTATTGTTCGATATGGTTTGAAGGCTCGACTGAGTTCGTATGGTGTTATAGTATTGGTTGGTAGGTTTGGTTAAGGTCCCGGGGGCCTCGAGTGAGTTTCGGATGCTTAACAGATCACTTTTGCACTTTGAAATATAGCAGATTTCTGGTGTTCTGTTGCAGGAATTTTCTTCATCGTATTCGCGAGGGAGACCTTGCATTCGCGTAAGGTATCTAGGAAAGGCGGCTGAATTACTCTTCGCGTTTACGAAGGTGTGGAACCTCGAAGCTACGCGTTCGCGACATGGTCCTCTTGTTCGCGAAGAAGAACTGGAGGCAGGTGAGATTTCGTGCTTTGCGTTCGTGATGGACATCAAGCTGAGTGCTCTTCGCGTTCGCGACATGTGCATCGCGTTCGCGCTGTAGGATTTTTGGGTTGAAGTAAATTGTACTTTGCGAACGTGAGGGTGTGGCCGCGTTCACAAAGAAAGACACGTCTAGGCAGTATTAAAGTTTACAAAAACGGGGGTTATGCCATTTCTATCAAAAACTTGAGTTGGGATCTCGGATTTTGGACGAGGGATTGAGGGATTTTCAGAGATATCAATTGGGTAATAATTCTTAACTCCTTTATGGTTATATTCTACTAATCTATGCTTGAATTCATCGTTTAATTTTGGATTTGGGGTAAAAATTTGAAAAAAGTTCTTAGGCCAAATGTTGGGGTTTTGATCGAGAGTTTGGTATCGGATTTGAACAATTTTGGTACAAGTAAACTCGGGAGTGAATGGGTGTTCGTATTTTGCGACTTTTACTCGATTTCGAGACGTGAGACCCATAGGCGATTTTTGAGTTAATTTCGAAATTTTTGTTAAAATGTTAATTTCATTAATTAGGTGAGTCTATTATGGTTGCATTTATGATATGTAATTACTTTTGGCTAGATTTGAGCCATTCAGAGCCGGATATTCGTGGGAAAGGCATTGTGACCGATTGATTGAGCTTAGTTCGAGGTAAGTGGCTTGCCTAACTTTGTGTGGGGGAAATCTCCTTAAGATTTGAAACTATTGTGTTATGTGAGCGCAGTGCACGTGAGGTGACGAGTACGTACACGGACTAGTTGTGGTAAAACCCGATTTTCTTACCGAGCAGCAACATGTTTTCCTGTTATTTTGAGTTATACCATTTTAATGAATACTAATCTATTTTCATTCTTAATTGAGTTATTCCAATATGTGTAGCTATCATGTTTAGTCTAATACAACATGTCTACGTGTCTTAATTATTTATATGAATTATGTGCAGCTTGCTTAGTGATTTTCCTGCTTCTTCCCTGACTAGAAATCATTCGCGCTACATATTTACTTTGGGACTACGGAACGGTATTCCGGGAGATTCTCCTGTACTGCATATTTACTTTGGGACTATGGAACGGTTTTCCGGGAGATCCCCCTGTCTTGCATATTTACTTTGGGACTACGGAGCGGTATTTCGGTAGATCCCCCTGCACATTTACTTTGTGACTACGGAACGGTATTCCGGAAGATCCCCCTGCTCATTTACATTTGGGACTGCGAGACGGTATCTCGGGAGATCTCCTGTTGTGTTTTTGTGTACTGAGCTGTTACCTTCTATGATTTCATTGTTAAATTTTAACCTTTATTTTATTGCGGTATTACACTCTATATTGGTTTATTATATATTTACCAGTAGGGCCTTGACCCGACCTCGTCACTACTCGACCGAGGTTAGGCTTGGCACTTACTTGGTACTGATTGTGGTGTACTCATGCTACTCTCTGCACATATTTTTTTTCATGTGCAGATCCAGGTGCACCTTATCAGTCGCACTATCAGTGAGCCGGGACAGTTTTGGAGACTTTAAGGTATATCTGCCGCGTCCGCAGACCTCGGAGTCCCCTTCTACTCTTTCCCATGTCCATTATCTTCTGTATTTTTCCTTGTTAGACTCTGATGTATAGAGATACTAGATCTTTCCTTCTGTAGTTTGTGATTCACGATGTTCCGGGTTTTGGAATTTGTTGTGTATATTTGAATAGTTGGTTAAATTTATATTTTTATTTTGTTATTCCGCAAAATGTTAGGCTTACCTAGTTGTAGAGACTAGGTGCTGTCACGACGTCACACGGAGGGGAAATTAGGTGGTGAAAAATTCCCGACCATACTGCTTCATGGCAAACACCGAGAAACACTACAAAAAACGATGGTAATTGCGACTGACTATTATACGTATAGCCAGGGGCGGATCCACCCCTTTACAATGGGGTGTCATGGCACCCGCTAAGATGATAAAATTTTTATATACCTATGTTGAAATTTTCTTAAATTAGGTTAAATATCTGATCCTACTACCTGCAGCGGTAAATTAGATAAAGGTGCCATGGCTGGTAAATCTTTTTGAAAACTTTTCTCGTGTGTAAAATTCAAGTTGGAAATTATCTTGAACCTTATCCCACTTTCACTTTTCGTGTTCTTTTTATTTTCTTTTTGTCCCAGTCATTTTCCTTTTCGGCTACCTCCCAATGTTTTATTTATCGTTTCATTATGTTTTGCATTTCTTTTTTTATTCTATTATTTATATGCGATCTCTAACAAGAACACTCAAAAAAAGTGACTCCAAAATTATAAAATTCTATAAAATAAGCATTCCTCTTAATCTCAAATTTATGAGTTTTTTTCTTTCATATCCGAAAAATTTGGGTCTTAATGGGAATTTTAGATTGAGTTTTTTTTGTTATATCATAAACATTTGTGTTATTCTATGGTTATTAAATATAATTTAAATCTCTTTAGTATTAGATTATGAAAAAAAATTCGTAAGCATTGCTTAAAAAATATGATATTTATGATTTTGATTTTTGAGAACTTGTAGTTTATTTAATTCTACACTTATGGGGTATAATTTATCTATTGAAGATATTTTTAAAAAAATTTATTCTGATTGATGTAATTCCCTTATTGAAGATGTTATCTTACTTGTGTAAATTTATTTTTAATATATAAAAAAAGATATAATTTCCTAGTGAAAATGTTGATTTTACTTGTGTTGTTATAATAAAGGTATGTTCCTTATTTAAAATGCTAATTACGTCTATTTTTTAATATTTGAGATGTAATTTTTGTATTTTCAAATAAAAGATAACCCGAATAAACTCAAAAAATAAACATTTCTAACAAATTTCATATTAGTCATTACAAGGAATACGTTAAAAGAAATTATAGCACCCGCCACCTTCAAATCTTAAATTCGCCTCTGCGTATAGCAGCGGTTAAAACCGCCGTAATTATAATTAATGGCGGCTTCCAAAACCGCCAAAATCGCTTCCGCCAAAAGGTATAATACGACGGTTTCCTTTTAACCGTCGCAATATGTCAGAGAAACCGCCCCAATATGTATTGTCAAAATGTTTGTTTACTTTTGCCGTTTGTGGCGGTTGTTAACTGCCGTAATTGTTGTCTTTCAAATTATAGCCAAAAGCTGTCCAATTTATAGCCAAAAGCTGCCATAATTGTAATATTTTTAATGTTAGAGTTTTTAATTCCACATTTAGATTCTTTTTACTCCACAAAATCCATCATAATATATAATCAAGCAGTAAAAATTGCATGGGGTGTCCTATTTGATTGCCCCTTTTTAACCTGTACCCGCTTTATTTTTCTGTTTGCATCCGTACCCGTTTTTTTGTTAAAAGTCTTTTAGAAAGATGATTTTGCCCTTCTTTATTAAAAGACTATTTTCTCTCCAAATATACGCCATTCTACTGTCTCTGTCTCTCTTCTCCCGTTCTTCGCGTTTCTTGATTTGTTTCTCTCTAAAATCAAACGGTTTTCGATTTTTCTTGATTTTTCAACTATTTGTTCCCCAATAACATTACGTTTAATCACAAGTACATTGCGTTAACTTTATGGGTTTTATTTTAGTATTATTTTTACAATTTAATTTCTGGTTTTTTTATTTATAGTCATCTTAGTTGAATCGTTTCTCTTTTTTTATTAATGATAAAATAGTTTTCTAGGTTTTACTTTGATTAGTGCATTAGTTTTTCCTTCAGACTTAAGCACGTTTAAGCTGAAGTTTTAGCAAATGTACTAGAATACTGCAGCTTGTTTATTCTGAAGTTTTCGAAAAAAAGCTCATGAAAAAGCTGTTTAATACTGGACAAAACTTAAGCATGAACGAAATTTAACTTCAGCATGCAGGAGAAAATTATATAGTGCAGGAGGAAAGCTTTAGCAGTTTCGCCCTGAAGTTTTTACAAATGAACTAAACAACTTCAGCATCTTCTGCTGAAGTTTCTGAAAAAGCTCATGACAAAACTATTGAATCCAGGAAAAAACTTCAGCATATTGAATGCTAAAGTATTAGCAAATGAACTAAAAAACGTCAGCTTATTTATACTGTAAGACAAAGACTTCAGCGCTTTGGTGTGAAGGTTTAGCAAATTATGTAAAAGCTCAACTAGTTAAATTCACTAGAAAATTACATAGTGCAGGAGGAAAACTTCAGCAGGTTTGTCCTGAAGTTTTTATAAATAAACTAAACAACTTCAATATCGTCTGCTGAAGTTTCAGAAAAAGCTCATGACAAAACTATTGAATCCAGGACAAAACTTCAGCATATTGAATACTGAAGTATTAGCAAATGAACTAAAAAATTTCAGCTTGTTTATACTGCAAGACAAAGATTTCAGCATTGTGGTGTGAAGGTTTAGCAAATTATGTAAAAACTCAGCTAGTTAAATTCACTAGAAAATTACATAGTGCAGGAGAAAAACTTCAGCAAGAATATGATTTGCAATACTTATAATGTATTTTGTAATTTTGAATTTGGAATTTGAATCTGGTTCAACTTTCTGGTTTCGTGATTATGGCAGATGCGAGAGAAGATCTGAGGAGGGATGGAGTGATGGAGGAGAACTGTAAAGTGATTTATGCGTGATGCATCTTTTATATGTTTTGTCAGGGGTATAATGGTCATATTATTACGGATGTTTTGTCAACCGGGTACCAAATCAATAATTTTTAAAAATAGAGTACACGTTAAAAGTTGGCACAAATATTTGGTATGGCTGCAAATCGCCCAATCAAGCACCCATCATAATAATTAACATAAATTATAGAGAATTAGATAAGTAAAATATTCATCAAATTAAAACAGAAGTGCCCAAAATCCACATCATCCAAGATTCAAGTTTAAGTTGCATAGAGTTATTCAACAGTTACAACACAAAAAAAGCATAGTTCATCCTAACAATGATTACTAATTGTCATTTGCATTGTTTTCATAGTTACTTTCGTCAAAGGATCTTCTTGGCCCAGTTGGTGACGGAACGCCATCTCCAACGCCATCTCCTAGATTGGGTGAATGCATAAAAAAAACTAATTATTAGTCTCAAACAGTTAGATCTGATCAAGCAGACAGCCTTATCTGCATTTGAATTTTAAGCCCCAATTACTACTATGTTAATGCTTGCATATGCCTGCAGTATGAAAATTTGCTTAGTATAAAATAATATGTTTGATATTATTCATATATCAATGAAAAGTCAGATTATGTTGAGTGACGACATTAATCTTCTGAATAGAAGTTGTTCCTATTTTGTATATCAAATGTTTTTAGTGTTGGATCTTATTAAGAAAACACCTGCACCTTTGACTTACCATCCCAGCCAATAACGAACCAGTTGACTGCACGAGATGCCAACAATCCCAACTTCTTTAGTAACTCAAATGATCCCAACACCAACTACGTAAACGTCCCAATTCCTACATCAAACACGGGACAACAAAGAAGGCTAGAATTCCGCGACCTAAGAAATTCATGCACCATATCATAGTAATGATGCCTACTCTCATGGAGAACACCTGTCAGCCAGAGATGATGATCAACTCGGGAAATCTATCAATGCGGTTAATTCTTCATTTAAGAAATTCAAGAATGGTTTTCTTATGGCCAAATAATCTAAAGTTTTTTCCCATTCAAGTGTGAGAGGATCCAGCAAAAACAACCACAAGAGGAGCCCAAGTAAACAAGATAAAAAAGGAGCAAACAATTACCATAGAAACCAAAAGTCTCCAAAATCCTTAAGAACAGAAGATATGCAGCAATAACTAAAGAAAGTAATTGCTTCAACAAGAATCCATTGACTACAAAAATATTTGCTCCGCGTTAGCTTCTTAATATCATGACGAGCTACCAACAAAAGACAGCAATCCACCATCGGCAGCATATATAACTCTTTTGTCATTTTCGTGTTGGTCCGAAAAAAAAGAGAACTAATCCACTGCAAATATATAACTCTTTTATCATTTTAGTGTAGCATGTTCCAGAAAATATTGGCTGCTATAGAGTAATATAGGAAAATAAAAGCAGGCAACAGATTATGCAATGGCTAATCAAGATTAAGATTGAAGAAACTGTTCTTATCATGGCATTGATGTAGGTGACAAAATGTACTAGAGAAACTAAGTTTTTATAATAATGGATTGGTACGAACTTAAATGGAGCGACATGGATAATGAGAAGCCATATAGCTGACTCTAATTTTCTTGGGACTGAGTAGTATTTTTTGTTGTTTAGACTAAAGTTTAGGCAGTTAGTAGAATGCACCAGCAGTGTTTGATCCAAGGATTGTTTCGCGGCTGCTGGGTTGAGGATTCAGATTACTTTCAATTTATCACTCTACTACCTATCAGCATGTACTAATAATTTAAAGTTAAACTCCTCACTGTATCACCACACGTTTTTCAGATGTTTTCATTAAGTATGAAAATGGATATGGAACAGGAATAGCCTAATGAAACTATTTAAATCTGTCAAATGAAACAACAGTAATCATGTCAACACTTACCCCAATATCCCTAGCTTGATCATTCACATAACTCCCATCTTTCCTCTTATGAGTCTCAGTCCACACTTTGCCTTGATCAACTTCTTTCCTCTGTTTCTTCTGAAAGTTTTAAAAAGTAAAATTAAACTAAATAACTCTTGCCACATTAAAGCGACAGTAAGTACGTCCTATTACACTACCATCAAAGCCCTTCTTCTAGCCAAACTCATAGCACCACTAGTATGGGGAACTATTTGTTGTTCTTGAATCCATTGATTCCTAAAGCAAAGCGCCTACAAGTCAAAATAGGAGAAATTTTGTTACATATAAAAAGCGACAAGGGGGCCAGTTGCATTAAGCAAAACGAAAAAGGGAAAAAAAGAAACCACAACAGTGGCAGAGAAGAAGCAGCGAAACAAAAAAGGGAAAAGAAAACAGAAGCATCAGAGACAAGTAGTGAAACAAAAAAGAAGAAGAAGAAGAAGAAGAAGAAGAAGAAGAAGAAGAACCTTTGTTTCCTCTTTTGAACGATAGTTAACATACAATGCCCATTGGTCCATGGGAATGCCTTCTGGAGCATTCTTGATGATATCTTCTTTACTCAATAATGGATCCTGAGCCACATGCCATAGTTTAAGCCTGAATTCCTTCCACTTTTTGTTAAGCGAATTGTTAATACAACCTTTTAACTTTAGAAAAGAGAAGTCGACAACTAAACCAATAAAATCTACTGTTGAATCAGTAAAATTGAATGCCAAAATGGTGAAATTGACAAACAAACCAGTGAATCAACAGCAAAAAATAGTGATTTAAATTGATCTTCATCCAATACACAGACATGTACACCTTAAATCAATGAAATCAATAGCTAAATTATCAAAATCTAAAGCTAAATCAGTGAAATTCACGGCTAAGATCAGTGCTTTAAACTGATATCCATCCAATACACACACATGCACGCCTTAAATCAGTGAAATCAACGACATTTTGAAAGGAATTACACGAACGACTTAAAATATGAGACGTATTAAAATAATTATTTATCAGAAAAGGGCTATTTATAGACGAATTTAAACACATTACCGCGTATAAACGAGTTTAAATCTGATCTCCTTACAAAAAGCTAAAGGATTTGGGAGAATCGTTAAACAATTCGGGGGAATTGTCTTTTTGAGAGAGAGAGAGAGAAGGCGTAGAGAGGGTGTAGAGAGAGAAGACCGTGTGTATACTATTAAAATTAGGGTTTTAACATATTAGCAGGGGAATTCTAAATATGTAGAGGGAAAATTAGAATTATTAAAAACTTGTTGTAATTAGTGGTGGTTTCGAACTGCCGTAATTTGAAAAGAACGTTGTTTTAACATATGCCCTAATGGCGTCTGGAATTCTGTCGTATTATGATCTATATTGCGGCTGTTTTAGTGAACCTCCATTATATGATCGTCGCAATAATTCCGATTTTTTGTAGTGGAATAACAAAAACATATACTTTTTCAAACTTACTTCTTGGCTCCTTCTTTAAATAGTATATATGCCACCTTGTTTTGCTCTTTGTACCTATACTTTAGTACTGGATTCCCCAACCCTTTCATCAATAACCTGCATTGAATAATGAAAGTGTCATAAGGAAGGTATCATTTTCCATGTTTATTACTTTTTTAGAGTCAATGTTAATCTCGAGAGGTGTTAGATTCTTTTCCCAAGCCAATTTTAGCCCTATAAATTACAAGCAGCTCTGCTAGATTGTTAGTTGTGTGTGGTAGTCCCTTAATGTACCCAGGAACTCAGTCCCTCCCCCCAAAATTGTTTCTGATTAATCCTCCAATTCTGGCAATTCTTAGATGTAAAGTCCCGGGCTACTTTAACACTCTTTGAAGTCCAAATCGATGACTAATTGATTGCAAATGGAAGTAAAATTTTCATGTCCAAGGATACTTTAAGGTCAATATATGGGTTACAGAATAAATTGAAATCAAGTTGGTTTAGTATAATATTTTAAAGATGGCAGAAATATGGAATTGCTAATTAGTATTTTGGCTACGTAATTAATTAATTATTTTCTATGAAAAACAAGGGTGTAAAGGATTATTGCAAAGTAGGCTTACAATTGAGGTTACACGTAAATTACAAGCCCATCCCAAAGACGATGTTGTACACCAGGGTCATTCGTATGCTTCTTTATTTGTCAATTTTAAAAGAAGAAAAATGTAGCAGCCAGGTAACGAAATTGAAACAAAAAAAATAGGGTTTTAGCAGCCACTTAAGGATTACCAAATAAGGACAGTAAAATAGCTTTACTGTAAGTTATACTCAAAACATGATACAGAAGGCGAAGATATATACATCATTGTCTTTCACTTTTGGTAGGAATGAGATGGAAATTTATTGGGGGATTTGAAGAATAGCTAATGCTTGTTATTTAAATTCCACCACGACAACTTTTCAGAGAGAACAAAGTGATTTGGATAGCTTACACGTCAACAACGAAAATCTCAGCAATTCTTGAAGGATTAGGTAGAAACAAATCGCGAGGACGAGGCATATTAACAATCAAATGTTGGCGGTGGATTACGATGGTGTAGTATTGAAATTCTTGCATCAGATCTTTAAGTTTGGATTCAAGGTACGTTTTAAAGCTTTCTCTCCTAATAGGAAATTCTATTAGAACTCATTTGCTATATATATATATATATTCGATAAAATTCCTAAGCTATGTCTCCTTGTGCTCAAGTATTCAGTTTACTCTATTCTTATTCGGTAGTATAAAAATGTGACAGTCTTATATTCTTACATATATTATCAATTATTAGTTGACTTTGTTATAATATTTTCATTTAGTTTAGCATCCATTCATGCATTAATGAGATCACATTCAGAAAGGGAGAGTTAGCCGGCGTAGGGGCTATTGTTTGCTATGGAGATTGGCCGACAATCTCCCGTGCATGTTGCTAGATCTCACGTACGCAGGGCCACTATGTTGTAACTATTAATCAGAAATGTTACTTCATTAAAAATACTTAGTTTTCACCTTAAGTTTCAGTTATCAATTATAGACTCAGTTTTCATGTTTTGAGTTATCAACTTATAGTCTCAGCTTTCAGCTCATTTCCTGTTAATAGATTTTGTTGATATGAAATTGGAGTTATCAACTTATAGTTTCAGGTTTTAACTCATTTCCTATTTATAGATTTTATAGATATGATATTCTGTGAAATCACTTCCTTTCACATTATGATTTTCTTTTCCAGAAGGTCTCGTTCTGCTTTTTTAGGAGGTAGCCTATGAGACTTATTGGGTATCCTTTGGTGGTACTTAGCCTGTTTGGGCCTGCCATATCATGTGGCAGGTATTTAGATTATAGGTGACGAGATACGTGGCTAAAGACATACTTTGTAGACTCAATTGGCAAGCCCATTGTTTCCTCCCAGCGGTGTTGGTGTCCTTTTTAAGTATTTTATTATGTTTGACTTTCATATTATTCTAGGGGAATGCCCCGTAGACATATGTATTCAGACTTACAGTTAGATGCTCATGACTTTACTAGTGGGTTCAGTTGTCAGACTTGTTCATATTAATATTAGGTTTTATTTTTCAGATAACTATTATTTTAAGACTTATTTATGAATTTTTGGATATTATGTACATCGACTTTCAGTTAGTTAGAATAAGGCCTGCTTGACGGGTAAGGTAGATTGAGCTCCATCACGTCCCACGCAATTTGGGGGTGTGACATTAGATTACTAACAGCAGAACCATCTGTGTTACGTTTGTTGGAACCCCTATCATGGGATTTCCATTTCATTTAGATAAAAGTTAGTAGCTCTGTCAATAGTTTTCCTAACACAATTAATGTCCTTTTTACTAGACAGGTTATTGCTCATAGTTGTCCAGATGTTCCAGAATAACATAAGGGGAGAATGTCCTTGTAACGACCCGGCCGGTCGTTTCGAGAGTTATAACCCTATTTTCCCCATTCCTACTTCTTTTTGTGTTATTCAGCTATATTATGTTATATAGGGATAGTTGGTTCGAATCCGGAAAGAACTCGAGGTGAAATGAGACATTTAGTCTCACAATTGAAAATTTTAAGTTAGAAAAGTGGACCGGATATGGACCTATATGTAAACAACCTCGGATTTGAATTTTGATGATTTCAATAGCTCTGTATAGTGATTTTGGGCTTAGGAGCGTGTCCGGAATATTATTTGGAAGTCCGTAGAGCAATTAGACTTGAAATGCCGAAAGTTTTATTTTTGAGAAGTTTGACCGGGGGTTGACTTTTTGATATCGGGGTTGGAATCTGATTCTAAAAATTGGAATACCTCTGTTATGTCATTTAGGAGTTGTGTGCAAAATTTGAGGTCAATCGGGCGTGATTTGATAGGTTCCAGAGTTGTTTGTAGAAATTAGAAATTTCAAAGTTCATTAGGCTTGAATTGGGGTGTAATTCATAGTTTTAGCATTGTTTGAGGTGATTTGAGGATTCGACTAAGTTCGTATGATGTTTTAGGACTTGTTGGTATATTTGGTGAAGGTCCCGAGGGCCTCGGGTGAGTTTCGGATGGTTAACGGATCAAAAATTAAACTAGAACAGCTGCTGCATTTCCTTCTGTTGGAAATTACTTCTGCCCAGAAATCGAGCCCAGATCGAGCTCAAGGTCGAGGGCCACGATCGAAGCCCAGATCGAGCACAGAGACGAGGGCCACGATCGAGCTCAGGGTCGAGGGCCACGATTGAAGCCTAGATCGAGCACAGAGCCGAGGGACACGATCGAAGGCACGATCGAGCTCCGGATCGAGAACCATGATCGATGGGCAGGACCGAGGACCGGGATTGAGGACCAAGATCGAAGGCCAAGATCGAGGCAGAACCGAGGATGTCTGGGCAGAATTATAAAAATAGGGACTTCGTCCCATTTGCCATTTTTGACAAATTGGTGTTTGGGGAGAGGCGATTTTTGATATATTTTCAAGAAACACTTGAGGTAAGTCCCTTGTGATCATTTCTACTCCATAATATTGAATTATCATCGAGTAATCCGACTAGATTACATGATTTTGAGGCATAAATCAGAGATTGAAACTTAGAAATTTGGAAATTATATTTGTAGATTTGAGGGTCGAGTTGAGGTCGGATTTTGGTAAATTTGGTATGGGTAGACTCGTGGTTGAATGGGCTTACAAATTTTGTAGCTTTTGTCAGGTTCCAAGACGTGGGCCCCAAAGGCAAATTTTGAGCCAATTTCGAGTTTTGGTCTAATTTTGAAGCTTTTATGTGGAATTTATTCCATTAGCGTATATTGATGGTATTATACTGATTGTGAATAGATTTGGAGCATTTGGAGGCTGAGTCCAGAGGCAAGAGCATTGCAGGGTAGCGATTTGACCGGTTTGAGGTAAGTAACGATTGTAAATCTAGTCCTAAGGGTATGAAACCCCGGATTTTGTATCATTCTACTATTTTTAGTGACGTACATGCTAGGTGACGGGCGTGTGGGCGTGCACTGTTGGTGATTTGTGACTTGGTCCGCCCCGTAGCAACTATAAATTTGCATACTTTGTTGAAACCATTGATACTTATATGATTTAAAAAGATTTTATGTAAATTGGGCTGAATGCCATGTTTGGGCCTTGCGCCAATGCTGTTTGGACCCTTAGGGGCTGTTTCGTATCATCCTCTCACTGTTTTCGATTGAAAAAAATCTATACTCAGTCATGTTTATACTTGTTTACTGCATAACTCAGTTTTATGACTCTATTTGATGCATATAAATGTTTTGGGCCGAATGCCCTGTTTTACTGAAATGCCCGAGTGGCTTGATTTGTGAGACGAGTGTGGATCGGGGCTGCCCGCCTGCAGCATACTTGTGACTGAGTGAGGCTGAGGTCCTGATTAGCGAGGATGAGTGTGTATTGGGGCTGCCCGCCTGCAGCATACTTTATTATTACCGCAAGTAAGTTGTCCGTGCAGATTATAGCGCTTGGGCTGAAGGAGCCCCTCCGGAGTCTGTACACACCCCTAGTGAGCGCAGGTATCTACTGAGTGCGAGTGCCGAGTGCTGAGTGACTGGGAGGCAAGAGTGATTGTGATTTATGCCCGAGTAGCAAGAGTGATTGTGAGGTATGCCCGAGAGGCAAGAGTGATTGTGAGGTATGCCCGAGTGGCACGAGTGACTATGAGGTCTGCCCGAGTGGCTGTTTATGATTTCATCATTTTTGCTCACCTTTGCATTGAGACTTAGTTTGAAAAACTATTGGAAAATAAAAATGATTTTTATTGGAACTGGGTTTAAACGAGATGTTTGATTCAACTCCTGATTTTTAAGAGCATGTGGTATTTTACTGAGATTTCCTGATATGAACGTTATATGCTTCATTGCTCGTCACTACTGCTCAGTCTTTATTTATTATTTTTACTTACTGAGTTGGCGTACTCACGTTACTTCCTGCACCTTGTGTGCAGATCCAGGTGTGGCTGGACACGGTAGCGGTTATTGAGTGTTCTGGTTGCAGATTTTCTTGGAGATAGTAAGGTAGTTGTTTGGTGATCGCAGCCCCTGCTCTTCTCCCTCTTATCTCCCTCTAGTAGTATTTAGCTATTTTTGCAGGCTGAGTTAGCCTTGATATTGTTAGACAGATTATAGTAGATGCTCATGACTAGTGACACCCCGATATCGGGCTTCTCTTTTCCGCACTTCTGTGTTTCTTTGATTTGAACTCTTTAAATGGAGGTTTTTATGTTAAATAACCTTGAAATTATCTTTGAAATGAAAATACCATTTTATTTGGGAAATGAGTCAGCTTGCCTAGTTCCACGATAGGCGCCATCACGACAGGGGGTTAGTTTTGGGTCGTGACAGATTGGTATCAGAGCCTAGGTTACATAGGTCTCACGAGTCATGAGCGGGTTTAATAGAGTCTTACGGATCGGTACGGAGACGTCTGTACTCATCTTCAGGAGGCTGCAGACTCTTTAGGAAACTCCATATTCTTGAATTCTTATCGTGCGAATCTGTTGATTCTAGTAACTAAACATCTGTTGTTTCATTCTCTCACAAATGGTGAGGACTCGTGCTACCAGTCAGGAGGGACAGCTACCAGTACCACCAGCCAGGGCCGCGAGAGGCTGAGGCCGTGGTAGAGGCCGTGGTAGGGGCAGAGGTGCAGCCCGTACAACAGTTGGGGCAGTACTTATAGATCCACCAGTTGTCCCAAATCAGGACCAAGTTCCAATTGTTGATGCACCAGCTCAGGCACCACATGTGCCTATTGTGATTCCAGGCCTTCAGGAGGCCTTAGCTCAGATTCTAACAGCGTGTACTGGCCTTGATCAGGCGGTCTCTATTTCGACAGCCGCAACCACTTCTCAGGCCAGGGGAGGCACTCAGACTCCTATTGCTCACACACCCGAGCAGGTTATTCAGGGACTTCAGACACTAGAGGCACCACCAGCCCATCCGGTTGCTGTTTCTCAGGTTTAAGGGTTTCCTGCTATGCCTGAGGATGATCAGCGTACGTTGGAGAGGTTTGGGAGACTTCAGCCACCACCTTTCAATGGCACAGAGAGAGAGGACGCTCAGGATTGTTTGGACAGGTGTCAGAGGATACTACGTACTGCTCGTATTTTTGAGACTTGTGGGGTCTCATTCACTACCTTTCAGTTTTCTGGGGCTGCACTCAGATGGTGGGAGACTTACAAGAGGCGTAGTCCTGTTGGCGCAACACCCCTTACTTGGCAGCAGTTCTCCGTGGTCTTTTTGGAGAAGTTCGTGCCTCAATCCCACAGTGAGGAGCTGCGTAGATAGTTTGACCGGCTATACCAGGATGATATGTCTGTGATGCAGTATGAGATATGGTTCTCCAAGTTGGCCCGTCATGCTATCTGGTTGGTTCCCGCGGACAGAGAGAGGATCATGAGGTTTATTGATGGCCTCACTTATCAGCTACAGTTGCTTATGACCAGGGAGCGAGTTTCGAGTGCTACCTTTGATGAGGTTATCGACATTGCTCGATAGATTGAGATGGTTCGCGGTCAGGAGAGGGTTGAGCTGAAGGCCAAGAGGCCTCGTGGTCAGGGTGGATTTAGCGGTGCTCCTTTTGGGGGTCAATTCCAGTACGGTAGAGGTCGTCATTTCAGACAGGCTCAATCAGCTCGGCCATTTCATCGGGGTGCATCATCTGGCCATGGTTCTCACAATTCTCATCAGGGCCACTCATCACTTAGTGCCCTTCCAGTTCAGAGTTCGTCCTATGCTCCACCTGTTCAGGGCTCTTTCGTGCCAGGTTCTTCTACCAGTCATCCCGGTGCTAGGGGTTCCATTCAATTTCTGCCGCCAGCACCAGGGAGTTATTTTGAGTGTGGGGAGCTTGGGCATATGTGGAGGCAGTGTCCTCATCGTCATGGAGGTCTATCTCAGCAGAGGAGTCATAGCCTCAGCTACCTAACCATCCGCCCAGACAGCTCGGGGTGAAGGTCAGTCAGTTAGGGGTCGCCCTAGAGGGGGAGGCAGATCAGGGGGGTGGTCAGGCCCGTTTCTATGCTCTCCCTACCAGACCAGATGCTATTGCTTTAGATGCTGTGATTACAGGTATTGTCTCAGTATGCCACAGAGATACCTTAGTTTTGTTTGACCCTGGTTCCACATATTCATATGTTTCCTCGTATTTTGCCCATTTTCTGGATATGCCCTGTGAGTCCTTAATTTCATCTGTACATGTATCTACTCCTGTGGGCGATACTATTATTGTGGACCGCGTATATCGGTCATGTGTGGTGATTATTGGGGGTCTGGAGACTCGAGTAGATCTATTGTTGCTCAGTATGGTTGACTTTGAAGTGATATTGGGCATTGATTGGTTATCTCCATGCCATGCTGTTCTAGATTGTCACGCTAAGACGGTGACGTTGGCTATGCCGGGAATTCCGAGGGTTGAGTGGAGCGGTTCTATAGATTATGTACCAAGTAGGGTGATTTCATATTTGAAGACTCAGCGCATGGTTGAGAAGGGTTGCCTATCTTATTTGGCTTTTGTGAGGGATGTTAGTGCAGAGACTCATGTCATTTATTCTGTCCCGGTGGTACGTGATTTTCCGGATGTGTTTCCTGCAGACCTACCTGGCATGCCGCCTCACAGGGATATTGACTTTGGTATTGATTTGGTGTCGGGAACTCAGCCCATTTCTATTCCACCGTATCATTTGGCACCGGCGGAGTTGAAGGAATTGAAAGAAAAGCTTTAGGAACTCCTTGATAAGGGGTTTATTCGGCCTAGTGTGTCACCTTAGGGTGCACCGGTTCTATTTGTGAAAAAGAAGGATTATTCCATGAGAATGTGTATTGATTACAGGCAGTTGAACAAGGTCACAGTTAAGAACAAGTATCATTTGCCTCGTATTGATGATTTATTCGACCAGCTTCAGGGAGCGAAGGTGTTCTCCAAGATTGATTTGAGATCCGGTTATCACCAGCTAAAGATTCGGGATTCAGATATTCTCAAGACAGCTTTCAGAACCCGATATGGCCATTATGAGTTTACGGTGATGTCTTTTGGGCTGACCAATGCCCCAGTAGTGTTCATGCATCTGATGAACAGTGTATTCCAGCCCTATTTGGACTCATTCGTCGTTGTATTCATTGACGACATCCTGGTGTACTCTCGTAGCCAGGAAGAGCACTCTCAGCATTTGAGGGTTGTATTGCAGAGATTGAAGGAGGAGAAGCTTTATG
>AWOL01S0000182.1:0-36368 GCA_000715115.1 Nicotiana otophora | reverse complement strand
TCATCTATTGCATCGCCCTTGACCAAATTGACCCAAAAGGGTGCTCCATTCAGGTGGTCAGATGAATGTGAGGAGAGCTTTCAGAAGCTCAAGACCGCTTTGACCACAGCTCCAGTGTTAGTCTTGCCATTAGCTTCAGGTTCTTACACCGTGTATTGTGATGCCTCGAGGATAGGCATTGGTTGTGTTTTGATGCAGGAGGGTAGGGTGATTGCCTATGCCTCACGCCAGTTGAAGACCCATGAGAAGAACTATCCTATCCATGATCTTGAGTTAGCAGCCATTGTTCATGCCTTAAAGATTTGGCGTCATTATTTGTATGGGGTTCATTATGAGATCTATACTGATCACCAGAGTCTGTAGTATCTGTTAAAGCAGAAGGAACTTAATTTGCGTCAGCGGAGATGGTTGGATCTTCTTAAGGACTATGATGTCACTATCTTGTACCATCCGGGGAAGGCCAATGTGGCGGCCGATGCTTTGAGTCACCGGGCAGAGAGTTTGGGGAGTTTAGCATATCTTCCAGCAGCAGAGAGACCTTTGGCATTAGATGTGTAGACCTTGGCAGGCCAGCTTGTCAGATTGGATATTTCGGAGCCTAGTCGGGTATTGGCTTGTGTGTTCTCCAGGTCTTCTCTTTATGACCGTATCAGGGAGCGTCAGTATGATGACCCTCACTTGCTCGTTCTTCAGGACAGGGTTCGGAGAGGTGATGCTAGGGATGTGACTATTGGTGATGACGGGGTGCTGAGAATGCAGGGCCGGATATGTGTGCCTAATGTAGATGGGCTTCGAGAGTTGATTCTTGAGGAGGCCCACAGCTCGCGGTATTCCATCCATCCGGGTGCCGCGAAGATGTACCAGGATTTGAGGCAGCACTATTGGTGGAGGCGGATGAAGAAGGATATAGTTGGGTTTGTGGCTCGGTGTCTAAACTGTCAGCAGGTTAAGTATGAGCATCAGAGACCGGGTGGCTTGCTTCAGAGGTTAGAGATCCCAGAGTGGAAGTGGGAGCGGATCACTATGGACTTTGTAGTTGGGCTCCCACGGACTTCGAGGAAGTTCGATGCTATTTGGGTTATTGTGGATCGGCTGACCAAGTCCGCGCACTTCATTCCAGTTGGTACTACTTACTCTTCAGAGCGGTTGGCTGAGATTTACATCCGAGAGATCGTTCGCCTGCATGGTGTCCCAGTTTCCATCATTTCAGATAGGGGTACTCAGTTCACATCGCAGTTTTGGAGGGCCGTGCAGCGAGAGTTGGGTACTCAGGTTGAGTTAAGCACAACTTTTCACCCTCAGACGGACGGGCAGTCCGAGTGCACTATTCAGATATTGGAGGACATGTTGCGTGCTTGTGTCATTGATTTTGGGGGTTCATGGGACCAGCTTCTGCCACTCACGGAGTTTACATATAACAACAGTTATCAGTCGAGTATTCAGATGGCTCCGTACGAGGCTTTGTATGGGAGGAGGTGTAGATCTCCGGTTGGATGGTTTGAGCCGGGTGAGGCTAGGCTCTTAGGTAAAGACTTGGTCCAGGACGCATTAGATAAAGTGAAATTGATTCAGGAGCAGCTTCATACGGCGCAATCTAGGCAGAAGAGCTACGCGGATAGGAAAGTCCATGATGTGTCTTTTACGGTTGGGGAGAAGGTTTTGCTAAAGGTATCACCCATGAAGGGTGTTATGAGATTTGGGAAGAGGGGCAAGTTGAGCCCCCGGTTCATTGGGCCTTTTGAGGTGCTTCATAGGATAGGAGAGGTGGCTTATAAGCTTTCCTTGCCACCCAGCTTGTCGAGTGTGCATCCAGTTTTTCATGTTTCCATGCTCCGGAAGTATATTGGAGATCCGTCCCATTTTTTGGATTTCAGCACGGTTCAGTTAGAGGGTGATATGACTTATGATGTGGAGCCGGTGGCTATTTTGGATCGGCAGGTTCGAAGGTTGAGGTCAAAGGATATAGCTTCAGTGAAGATGCAATGAAGAGGTCAGCCTATGGAAGAGGCCACTTGGGAGACCGAGCGGGAGATGCGGAGCAGATATCCATGCCTATTCGAGACTCCAGGTATGTTTCTAGACCCGTTCGAGGACGAACGGATGTTTAAGAGGGGGATGATGTAACGACCTGGCTGGTCGTTTCGAGAGTTATAACCCTATTTTCCCCATTTCTACTTTTTTGTGTTATTCAGCTATATTATGTTATATCGGGTTAGTTGGTTCGAATCTGGAAGGAACTCGGTGTGAAATGAGACACTTAGTCTCATAATTGAAAATTTTTAAGTTAGAAAAGTGGACCGGATATGGACCTATATGTAAACGACCTCGGATTTGAATTTTGATGATTCCAATAGCACCGTATGGTGATTTTGGTCTTAGGAGCGTATCTGGAATATTATTTGGAAGTCCGTAGAGGAAATAGACTTAAAATGCCGAAAGTTTTATTTTTGAGAAGTTTGACCGGGGGGTTGATTTTTTGATATCGGGGTCGGAATCTGATTCTAAAAATTGGAATACCTCTGTTATGTCATTTAGGACTTGTGTGCAAAATTTGAGGTCAATCGGACGTGATTTGATAGGTTCCGGAGTTGTTTGTAGAAATTAAATTTTTCAAAGTTCATTAGGCTTGAATTAGGGTGTAATTCATGGTTTTAGCATTGTTTGAGGTGATTTGAGGATTCGACTAAGTTAATATGATGTTGTAGGACTTGTTGATATATTTGGTTGAGGTCCTGAGGGCCTCAGGTGAATTTCGGATGGTTAAAGGATCAAAAATTGAACTAGAACAGCTGCTGCAATTTCCTTCTGTTGGAAATTGCTTCTGCCCAGAAATCGAGCCCAGATCGAGCTCAAGGTTGAGGGCCACGATCGAAGCCTAGATCGAGCACAGAGTCGAGGGCCACGATCGAAGGCATGATCGAGCTCAGGGTCGAGGGCCACGATCGAAGCCTAGATCGAGCACAGAGTCGAGGGCCACGATCGAAGGCATGATCGAGCTCAGGGTCGAGGGCCACGATCGAAGCCTAGATCGAGCACAGAGTCGAGGGCCACGATCGAAGGCACGATCGAGCTCCGGATTGAGAACCAGGATCGAGGGGCAGGACCGAGGACCAGAATCGAGGACCTCAATCATAGGCCAAGATCGAGGGCCAAGATCGAGGCAGAACCGAGGATGTCTGGGCAGAATTATAAAAATAGGGACTTCGTCCCATTTGCCATTTTTGACAAATTGGTGTTTGGGGAGAGGCAATTTCTTATATATTTTCAAGAAAAACTTGAGGTAAGTCCCTTGTGATCATTTCTACTCCATAATATTGAATTATCATCGAGTAATCCGACTAGATTACATGATTTTGAGGCGTAAATCAGAGATTGAAACTTAGAAATTTGGAAATTATATTTGTAGATTTGAGGGTCGAGTTGAGGTCGGATTTTGGTAAATTTGGTATGGGTAGACTCGTGGTTGAATGGGCTTACGAATTTTGTAGCTTTTGTCAGGTTCTGAGACGTGGGTCCCAAAGGAAAATTTTGAGCTAATTTCGAGTTTTGGTCTAATTTTGAAGCTTTTCTGTGGAATTTATTCCATTAGCATATATTGATGGTATTATACTGATTGTGAATAGATTTGGAGCATTTGGAGGCTGAGTCCAGAGGCAAGAGCATTGCAGGGTAGAAATTTGACCGGTTTGAGGTAAATAACGATTGTAAATCTAGTCCTAAGGGTATGAAACCCCGTATTTTGTATCATTCTACTATTTTTAGTGACGTACATGCTAGGTGACGGGCGTGTGGGCGTGCACTGTTGGTGATTTTTGACTTGGTCCGCCCCGTAGCAACTCTAAAGTTGCATACTTTGTTGAAGCCATTGATACTTATATGATTTAGAAAGGTTTTATGTAAATTGAGTTGAATGCCATGTTTGGGCCTTGTGCCAATACTGTTTGGACCCTTAGGGGCTGTTTCGTATTATCCTCTCACTGTTTTCGATTGAAAGAAATCTATACTCAGTCATATTTATACTTGTTTACTGCATAACTCAGTTTTATGACTCTATTTGATGCATATAAATGTTTTGGGCCAAATGCCATGTTTTACTGAAATGCCCGAGTGGCTTGATTTGTGAGGACAAGTGTGGATCGGGGCTGCCCTCTTGCAGTATACTTGTGACTGAGTGAGACCGAGGTCCTAATTGGCGAGGATGAGTATGGATCGGGGCTGCCCACCTGCAGCATACTTTATTATTATCGCACGTAAGTTGTCCGTGCAGATTATAGCGCTTGGGCTGAAGGAGCCCCTTCAGAGTCTGTACACACCCCNGGGGCTGCTCGCCTGCAGCATACTTTATTATTATCGCACGTAAGTTGTCCGTGCAGATTATAGCGCTTGGGCTGAAGGAGCCCCTTCAGAGTCTGTACACACCCCCAGTGAGCGCAGGTACCTACTGAGTGCGAGTGCCGAATGCTGAGTGATTGTGAGTTATGACCGAGTGGAAAGAGTGATTGTAAGGTATGCCCGAGTGGCAAGAGTGTTTGTGAGGTATGCCCGAGTGGCACGAGTGACTATGAGGTCTGCCCGAGTGATTGTTTATGATTTTATCATTTTTGCTCACCTTTGCATTGAGCCTTTGTTTGAAAAACTATTGGAAAATAAAAATAATTTTTATTGGAACTGGGTTTAAATGAGATGTTTGATTCAAATCCTTATTTTTAAGAGCATGTGGTATTTTACTGAGATTTCCTGATATGAACATTATATGCTTCATTGCTCGTCACTACTGCTCAGTCTTTATTTATTGTTGTTACTTACTGAGTTGGCGTACTCACGTTACTCCCTGCACCTTGTGTGCAGATTCAGGTGTAGCTGGACACGGTAGCGGTTATTGAGTGTTCTGGTTGCAGATTTTCTTGGAGATAGCAAGGTAGTTGTTTGGCGATCGCAGCCCCTGCTCTTCTCCCTCTTATCATCCTCTAGTAGTATTTAGCTATTTTTCCAGGCTGAGTTAGCCTTGATATTGTTAGACAGATTATAGTAGATGCTCATGACTAGTGACACCCCGATGTCGGACTTTTCTTTTCCGCACTTCTGTTTTTCTTTGATTTGAACTCTTTAAATGGAGGTTTTTATGTTAAATAACCTTGAAATTATCTTTATAATGAAAATATCATTTTGTTTTGGAAATGAGTCGGCTTGCCTAGTCCCACGATAGGCGCCATCACGACAGGGGGTTAGTTTTGGGTCGTGACAGTCCTCCCACAAGAGAAGGTGGTAAAACTTATGTATTGATTCTGTTTCATGTGTTAGACCATTGTGGTTGATCAAAGCTGAGATGTTGAAGACTAGGAACATTGGTACATTCTTGAGAGAGAGAGAGTGCAAGAATGCTTGTGCATTGAACGTACTCTCAGTTGCCAGGTTCTAATGCTAAAAATGTTATTTTATTCAATTGTCATTCAACATAGACGATGGATCATGTGGTGATTCAAATCCTACGAATTCATGTATGAGAAAAGGCCATTATAAATTCAAATATCCAAAAGATTATGTTGTGCAAACATCAAAAGTGAAGAATTCATATACACTTCATAAGACAAAATACATAGACTTCTACCCTCAGAGATTAGCTCAATTGGCAAAGGTTGATGGACTTTTGTCTTAGTTCACAAGTTCGGGTCATACCCCAAATGAACTAATTCTGGTATTTAAGTGGAGAAGAGTAGAAGGGCGGGCTCATCATTGTAGTTGGCCCAAAGGGTCGGCTCCAGATAGGTTACTCGGTCATCAGAAAGGGAGACGAAATACAAGAAAAGTTGTACATATTGGAGGACAATTTTCGGACAATTCGTGGGTTGTCCAATACCACCACATTTTTCATTGTGAAATTATTTTCAAATATATTTATAAAGGACATGATAAAATTGCACTTTTTGTACATGACAACACAAAAGTAGTAGAAATAATAGAATATCAATATGCTAAAGGGTTATCACCAACATAGCGCTTATTTGGATTTCTATTAGTTAAATAACTCTTAATGTCTATCTCTATCATCTTCCGTTACATTCAGAAGGATAACAAAATATTTCTTTTAAAAGTACTATACAAGAACGAATATAATTAAATAATCCAGCGATTAGAAAAACAGCGTTGCTATCTTTTTTTGGCTATGAATAGAATGAATAAACATGCTATAGATATGCAATTACTATATAAGAAATTTCTTGAATACTTTATATGATTTTCAGAAGATAAAACGGGAATATATTGGCCGGAAACGTAATGTAATTGGATGTGTAGTAACATATCATCCAATTGAAAGTGAACCATATTATCTGAGGTTACTATTACTGAATGTGATACGACCACACTCATATGAAAAATTTCACAGTATTAATGGAGAATGCTATAGTATATTTGGAGAATCTGCGGAAAAAAAAGGATGACTATCTTGTAGCAATAGTCCAATTGGAAGTTTATTGAGTCCTGCTAATTAAATCAATGTCCGACTCGAAATCCCCACCGCGAAATCGTGATGGTGCCTAACGTCCACTTGCTAGGAAAACCAACATTAGTATACAATTAATCATTTTAAAACCAAATTTGAAAGCAATTTAATAAAAAATAAAGTTGTAGTAATTCAAAATAGATATAACAACTCCAAACGACGACTAATCAAAGTCCAGAATCTGGTGTCATAAGTACATGAGCATATTAAAAGTGCAACAACCAAATATCTGAATAAAATATAACTGTTTGAAATGAAATAAATAGTAAAACTAGATAAAGAAGGGGACTTCAGGGCTGCGATCGCCGTGCAACTATACTTCAAGTCTCCATGAAAAGCTAATCCGAGCAAGCCTCCACTAACTGTTGTTGGGACCAATACTAGAATCTGCACAAGAAGTGCAGAAGTATAGAATTAGTACAACCGACCTCATGTACTCCGTAAGTGCCGAGCCTAACCTCGATGAAGTAGTGATAAGGCTGTAACAAGGCACCTACTACAAACCTGTGGGAATATGAATGAAATAATAGCAGAAATAGAGGAAAAACAAGAAATTAACATAAAAACAGTACCGAAAACACATAACTATGGACCCCAAAATAACACATATGCTCAACTCCTCAATTCAACATGTATACAATAACAACAGTTAAACAAAGTAATAAATATCTTCTTTGTTGTGGCGCGCAACCCGATCCATAATACGTCTTCTCTATTGCGGCACGCAACACGATCCACAAAATATATATTAATAATAAGTCTTCTCTGTTGCGGCGCATAGCCCGATCCACAAATACATACAATTAGCATTGCAGCGTGCAACCCGATCCCAAACAGTAATACCAATATCCGTTGCGGCGTGCAAACTGATCTCACACAATAATACCAATTACCATTGTTGTGTGCAACCAGATCCCATACAATAATAATATAAATAAATATCAACAACCAACTACGGTATAACTCAAATAAAACACAATAAAAGAATATTATAATTAAAGACATAGAGTGGACAAGAGTAGCTATCTGTTAATTCACAAGGTCAAAGCAAGCAAGGATGTCAATAAATAAATACACAAATACATGGAAACAATTAGCAACTAAGGCATGTAACAAAAAAAGGCATGATTTTAACAAGTAAAGGCAAGTAACAATTTAAGCATTTATCAAGTAATAACATGGATTAAATGAAGGCATGAGATAATTGAAAATAATAAATAAAATCCCAACCCGCATACTTAAACGGTAACTATGTATATACACTCTCCACCTTGCATATACACCGTCACCACACATATATCAAATAGCAAATAATCCAATCAAGTCCTAAATCTAGCCAAATCTAGTTCAAATAATTCAAAATAGTCTTTAAAAACTACCCACGAGTGAAAAAGATTCAATCTATAATGAAATTGAAAAAAGTCAACAAAAGTTCACCCCGGGCCCGCTTGGTCAAAACCTGAGATTCCGACCAAAATCCGATTATCCATTCACCGTGAGACCGGTTATTTGATTTGTTTCAAAATCCGACCTCAATTTGAGGTCTAAATCTCAATTTTTGCACAATTCCTAATTTCTATCTAAAATCCCTAATTTCTAATATGAAATTCATAGATTAAGGTTAAAACATAATGTGTTATTAAGGAAATACATCAAAGCTAGTTAAAATTTACTAACCAATGAAGTTGGCATGAAAATCACCTCAAAATCCTCTCTAGTCTAAGCTCTAGCTTTCAAAAATAGTGTTGAATGCAATAATCCAACTTTTAGCTTTTAAAATAGCTGGGCGCCAGGTGTTCTTCGCGTTCGTGAAGCACCTGACGCGTTTAAAAATAGCACTGGCCTAATGGCCTTCATCTTCGTGAAGGATTATTACCAGCCTGCCTTTGCGTTTGCGTCCCCTGGTCCGCGTTCACATTGAAGACCCCTGCCATCCCCCCAGGTCATCCCCAAAGCTTCACATTCGCGAGATTCCTGTCGCGATCGCAAGATTTCTACCGCATTCGTGAAGGGTAATCCCCCTATTTCTTCGCATTCACGAAGATCAACTAGCCCCAACCCAAATTGTTCCCTTCGCGATCGCGAAGCACTATGCACCAGAAGAAAAACCAACAGTTTTCTAAATCCAAAAATGATCTGAAACTAATTCAAAACTCACCCGAGCCCCTCGGACTCCAAACCGAACATGCACACAAGTGTAATAATATCATATAAACTTGCTCGCTACTTCAAATCATCAAAACAACATCAAAAATAAGATTCGGCCATCAAAACTCAAGATTTCAACTTGAAAACTCATTTTCCATAATCTTTCACAAAATGCATCGAAACTCGCTAGGGTCACCTTGGACCCCAAACAAATGCGCGTAAAAGTTTAAAAGCATCGTACAAACCTACTAAAATCGTCAAAATACCGATCTGAGGTTGTTTACCAAGAATGTTGACCATGGTCTACTCAAGTTGTTCTTAAATTCAAAAATCACATATTCTTTAAAACTTCATGTAAATGTTTTCGAAAAACAACACGGGCCACGCACGCAAATCAAAAATATTAATTAGAGCTAATAGAGGTCTCAGAACATTGAAATAAAGGATAGTATTCAAAACAACCTATCGGGCCGTCACATTCTCCACCTTTAAAAGAAACGTTCTTCCTCGAACGGACATAGAAAATTACAGTGACTGGTAAGAAGGTGGGGGTAACTACTCTGCATCTCGGACTCGGATTCCCATGTACCCTCCTTAATCGGATGGCCCCTCCATTGAACTTTCATAGAAAGAAAACTCTTGGATCTCAACTTTCGAACATGCCGGTGTAGAATAGCCACCAGCTCCTCCACAGAGGTCAAATTCTCATGAAGTTGAACCGTACTGATATCCAAAACATATGACCTGCGCTCATAGTACTTCCAAAGCATGGAAACATAAAATACCGGATGTACCCCTGTTAGGCTAGGAGGAAAATCAAGCCTGTAAGAAACATTCCCAACTCTCTACAAGATCTCAAACGTGCCAATAAATCTCAGGCTCAACTTGACCTTCTTCCCAAACCGTATCACGCCCTTCATAGGAGACACTCAGAGAAGAATCTTCTCACCCACCATGTAACCTACATATCGAACCCTTCGGTCTATATTACTCTTCTGCCTATACTGAGTTGTACGAAGTCACTCCTGAATCAACTTATCCTTCTCCATAGCATCACGAACCAAATCAGTGCCCTACAACCTAGCCTCTCTGAGGTCAACCCAACCAATCGGCGATTGACACCACCTCTTATATAAGGCCTCATACGGAGCCATCTGGATACTCGACTGATAGTTGTTGTTGTATGCAAACTCTGCGAGCGGTAGCAACTGATCCCATAAATCTCAAAAATCCATAACACATGCGTGTAACATGTCCTCCAAGATCTGAATAGTGTGCTCGGATAGTCCGTTCGTCTAAGGATCAAATGCAGTACTCAGCTTGAACTGCGTGCCCAACTCACGCTCCACGACTCTCCAAAAATAAAACATGAACTACGTGCGTCAGTCAAAAATGAAGGAAATTGGCACACCATGCAGGCGGATAATATCCCGGATATAAATATGAGCCAACAACTCTGAAGAATAAGAAGTCGCCACCGGAATGAAGTGTGCTGACTTATTGAACTGGTCCATAATAGCCTAGAATGCATTATATGTACTCAAGGTCCGTGGTAAGCCTACCACAAAAACCATAGTGATGCGCTCCTACTTCCACTCCAGTATCTCCAATCTCTCAGTCAATCCACCCGATTTCTTATGTTTACACTTCACCTGTTGACAATTCAAACGCCGAGATACATAAGCAACAATGTCTTTCTTCATCCTTTGCCACCAATAGTACTGTTTCAAGTCACGATACATCTTCGTGACACCTGCATGAATGGAATATCGCGAACTATGAGATTTCTCAAGGATCAAATCTCTCAAACCATCAATATTTGGAACAAAAATCCGGGCTTGAAGCCGCATAACACCATAAACACCAATCACAAACTCCTTAGTACCACCCCTCTGCACCGTGTCCTTTAATACCAACACGTGAGGATCATGAAGCTGGCGAGCCTTGATACGCTGCAATAATGATAAATGTGCCACAACACAAGCAAGAATGCGGCTAGGCTCTGAAACATCCAATCTCACAAATTGATTAGAAAAAGCCTGAACATCTACGCCTCTCTGCTACCGGTAAATATGCCAATTTGTCCATGCTCTCAACCTTCCTACTCAATGCATCGGCCACTATGTTGGCCTTTTCCGGATGATATAATATGGTGATATCATAGTCGTTTAGCAACTCTAACCATCTCTACTGCACAAATTGAGGTCTTTTTGCTTGAACATGTGCTGGAGACCTTGATGGTTAGTATAGACCTCACATGGAACGCGGTATAGATAGTGCCTCCAAATCTTTAGTGCGTGAACAATGGTTGCCAATTCTAAATAATGCACATGGTAATTCATCCTCAACTGTTGAGACGCGTAGGCAATCACCCTACCGTCCTGTATCAAAACTGCACCAATCGCAATATATGATGCATAATAATACACGGTGTAAGATCCCGAACCTGTTGGAAACACCAACAATGGGGATGTAGTCAATGCAGTCTTGAGCTTTTGAAAGCTTAGCGCACACTCATCGGACCATCTGAAAAGTGTACCCTTCTGGGTCAATTTTGTCAATGGAGCTGAGATAGATGAAAAGCCCTCAACGAACCGGCGATAATGACCCGTCAAACCCAAGAAGCTCCGAATCTATATAGCTGAAGTAGGTCTAGGCCAGTTTTGAACTGCCTCAATTTTCTTGGGATCCACTTTAATGCCTTTAGAAGATACAACATGGACCAAAAAGGCAACTGAGTCCAACTAGAACTCACACTTAGAAAACTTGGCATATAACTAATGTTCCCTTAGAGTCTGAAGTACGATCTGCAGATGCTACTCATGCTCCTCTTGACTGCGGGAGTAAACCAAAACATCATCAATAAAAATGATCAAAAAATAATCCAGATATGGCTTGAACACCCACTTAATGAAATCCATAAATGCTGATGGAGCATTAGTCAAGCCAAATACATCACTAAGAACTCATAGTGATCATACCTGTCACGACCCAAAATCCTACTAGTCGTGATGGAACCTAACCCAACCCGCTAGGTAAGCCAGTTTAACAATAATCCAATTCCACGTGAGATCTACTGAGAGAAATAATGATAATATAACATAACTTTTATAGAAAAAATCCCCAAGGACTGATAGTACAAATCATGAGCTCATAAGATTTAGAGTTTATAAGGTTGGTATGAAATAAATACATCACTTGTTCAAAATGTACATAAACAGATTATTTTACAAATCTAAAGCTACCATGAACAAGAGGCAGCTACAACCGGAATGCAGGTACATTTTCAATACCAGCTCCCGCCATACATAGCAACATCAGCTCCAAAATCTACACGCAAGGTGCAGAAGTGTAGTATGAGTACAACCGACCCCATGTACTCCAAACCTAACCTTAGGTTGAAAGCATTGACGAGCTTGGACAACAGTCAGAGTCCAACACCCATAGCCAAGAATAATTCGTAACAATATAATGAAAACAGTACAAGTAATACTCAAAAATATGATGCTCAGCTCGTTCACAGTTACGGAAAATAGGTATGCTTCTCAGATATAATAGTAAAAACCCATATCTTTCACCAAAATCACCAAAATATGAGTATATCAGAAAACTATGATTTTTCCCAAATAGTTTCAATAACAGATAAGATGTTTCATTATCAGACAGCATGAGGAAAGTACATCGTTATGACTAAATGTCAATGTGCATGTGAAGTCATGAATGTCACAATACCGTACAACATGAGGAAATACATCTTTATGCCTACATGACAAATGTAATGCACCACAGTGATAAACTCATGTGCTCATGCTCCTAGAGTAGTCAACCTCACTTAACACGCTCAATCACTCAGAACCTCCAAATCACTCAACACTCTCAATCACCCGGCACTCGCCCTCAGCACTCAACGGTACCTGCGCTCACTGCTAATATAAAACCAATCTGGTCTGCTGTATCATGCAGCCCGATCCCATTAAGGCTTGCTGCGGCGTGCAGCCCGATCCAAATAATAATATTATATATAAAGCTAATATCGCCTGCTGTGACGTGCAGTCCGATCTTATAATCATCACTCATAATCAAGCCTTCGGCCACACTCAGTCATCACTCTCTCCAGTCTCTTGGGCTCACAAATCTCATGCCAATCACCCCAAACAATGATAACATGATGTGATAACAAATGATAATAGAGACTGAGATATGATATGCAAATGAATGAATATGACCGAGTATGTAATTGATATTTAAGCAAATAACTCAACAGCAAAAATGACCTCAGTGGATCCCAACAGAATAAGTATATGGCCTGAACATGATTTCTAACATGGATCACCCCCAATTACTCTAACACGTAGGAATTTCACTGATAGAAAAAAGATAGATAACTACACAGTACCACAGAATCAACCGAGTCATAATTCACACGGTGCACACCCACACGCCCATTACCTAGCTTGTGCGTCACCTCAACCCCAACACATAACACGTATATTCAGGGATTCATACCCTCAACACCGATTTTAGAAGTGTTACTTACCTCGAACAAGCCGAATCCAATACCGAGCAAGCCAAACAATACTCTAGAAATGTCATCCTGCGCATACCGACCTCTGAACGGCTCAAAACTAGCCAAAGCAACTCAAGAACATCCAATAATGCCAAAGGAAACAAACCCAATCGATAAAGGTCGAATCTTTAATCAAAAGTCCAAAGTCAACCAAAAAGTCAAACCCGGGCTCGTACCTCGGAACCCGACAAAACTCACAAAATTCATACAACCCATTGAAATATGAGTTCAACCATACTAGTTTCACTCAAATCTAACTCCGAAGATGTTCAAAATTCAAAATTTCACTTAATGAAATTTTAGATAAATGCTCTCTGAAATTCATAATCCAAATGACAAAAGCGATGATAGATTCATGAAATATAACCAAAAGCAAGTAGAGAATACTTACCCCAATCTATGTCGTGAAAAGCGCCGCAAAAATCGTCTCAATCCGAACTCTATAGCTCCAAATATGTAAAAACGTTTGAAACCTCAAAAACAGAATACTTAAAATCACTCGACGAATCAATAAATCGCGTTCAAGGAAATAACATCATGATCGAGAAGAAGAAAATGCACTTCCACCCGGAAATACTCTATGCTATCGCAGAAAAAGCCTCCCGAACGCGATACACAAGGCTGACAGAACAACGAGATTATGGGAACAACATCCGAACGCGAAGAGGAAACTAGCATCATGCCAGCTCAGCCCAATGCGAAGCGAAGATGACAAGCCCATAACTCTACGCGAACGCATTCGTCCTCACGCGAACGTGAAGAACAAATTCACAACAGATCAAATCACCTTTTGTGATCGCTGTTGGTCCTTCGCGATCGCGAAGAACACCAGAAGCAACATATAACCACAGAAAACCAGCAATGCAAAACCATTCAAAATGATCCGAACCACGTCTGAATCTCATCTGAGCCCCTCAGAACCCTGTCCGAACATAACAACAAGTCCCATAACATAACACGGACATACTCGAGGCCTCAAATCAGGCATAACAATGATAAAATCACAAATCGTGACTCAAAACAAACTTAATGAAAATTTGAACTATCAACTTTCAAAACTCATGCCGAACCATATCAAATCAACTCGGAATGAACTCAAATTTTGCACACAAGTACCGAATGACATAACAAAGCTCATCTAATTCCCGGAACCACAATCCGAACTCGATATCACCAAAGTCAAATCTCGGTCAAACTCATGAACATTCCAAACCTTCGAATTTTCAACTTTCGCCAATAACTGTCGAAACCTTCTAGAAATATCCAAATGCAAATCCGGGCATACGCCCAAGTCCAAAATCAACATTCGGACATAATGGAACCATCAAAACTCTTATCCGAGTTCAAATATTCAAAAGTCAAACTTAGTCAACTCTTCTAACTTAAAGCTTCCTAGTTGAGAATCATTCTTCCAAATCAACTCCGAATCACCTGAAAACCAAAACCGGCGATTCACAAAAGTCATAATACATCATACAAAGCTACTCAAGACTTCAAATGGCTGAACGGGATGCAAATGCTCAAAACGACAGGTCGGGTCATTACATTCTCCCCCACTTAAACATACATTCGTCCACGAACGTACCCAGAGTCGTTCCAAAGCCATCAACTCACCATGTAACCTTACCATGCACATACCGAGGGGTGATCCCACATCATCCCAACCTATATAAGGATGACAACATAACATAATTGAAGATCTTTAATTTAACCTTAGCTCAAAAGCGTTAGAACCCAATTTCCAATATTCAGAATTCCTTACAAGGCTCGAATCTCACATCTACACACTATATAAATATGAACAAGCTCTATCAAGCCATAACCATAACCCAAGACGTAATCACATGATATACCACATAACTCGCATACTCGTAGCAATAATTCTTGATCACAGTAGCTGCTCAAAACAAACCCAATACAGTTAATAAACCTTATATCAAGTAAAACCTCATTCAAAACCTTCGCACACTGCCGATGATGAAATAACTATACATAACTCATAACCACTCATCAGATCAACAAGTCATAGAGCCCTCTCTTGTTCGACAAGAACCAAAGCCAAATCCTAAGTCGACTTCCGATATTATTCCTCCATACATACCTTAATCAAATCCCATAGCATTCATTGTAGGTCCAACGACCTCATCTCATCAATACAACCACTCTACTGACATGCCACACCAATACAACCTTAAGCCACAAACTATGTAATCCGTGCACCGATATACAACAATTCAAATGCACCAAAAAATGGAAAATAACTCAAATGATAGAAACAAGCCGCAAACTCAACAAGTACAACCACAAACGCAATGCTATGAACCCATCTTGTATAGTAGAACCAAGACACAAGAATCTAACACAAAGTATCATATCCCAACATAACTCTGCTGTAACGCGTGACCCCATCCAACACCGTCCTATGAATTACCTCAAGCCACAATGCTCAAAGTCAACAACCACATGCAATTCAACATCAAGTACACAAAGTGCATAACCATAACCATTGAGAAGAAAATAACACAATATACCATAGCCCGAAAAGACCATGACTAAGGCGAAACCAACCATTTTACACCCCAATCACCATCTCGCTCGAATTCTGCTATAAGGCCCAAATAGAATTGCACCGTGTGTGCATATAACCAACACATCACAACCCCTTGTAGCCTCGAAGAGTAGCATAAAGAACATATCTGACCCGATGTAGAATACACATCCTCATTGAACCTACCAATGGGCCCACAAATCAACTCTGGTCATCCCCAAATGGATACATGGCCCTCCAAAACTCCACAATGACCTAACCATAGCACATACTACCATCTAGCCAACTTTGGCCACTTCTTCACAGTTCGCAACCCCGAAATAAACTACTTCTAAGGACTCCCAGTCTCCAAATCCATATAACACATGAATCACCACAGATGATACTAACTCCACCACTCGAATGACTAATACATCTCTCATACACAATCGTCCCATGAGAAATACTTCAATAATTCTTCTATGCCACATAACAAAATCTGAACATCAGCAAAAGATCAACCAGGCGAGTACTGCAATACAAATGAAGCATCCGTAAGTCAAAACATAGTGTGCCTTCTGAAATGCGCACCCTTCTCAGGAAATACCAAGTAGTAATAGCATTCATCCAATCATCTGAAACTGGCCATGCTATTAAAATTCCTGACCTCCCCTCCAAAATTGAACCGCCACCTTCTACATGAAGATCTCAATCCCACACGACGCACCGCGTCTATCATGCCATCATATGAAAACACGAGAACCTCGTTGTTAACTCTGAGAAACAAGCAAAATACATACTCAATTATCCAGAAACCTTTCACTTGATACCATCCAGGAGAAAATCATAATACGCAACATGCTCCTCACACCGGTAGGAAATATCCATCTCAAACTGTGGTAAAAACTATCAGAACTGAATATCTCTAACTCAACCAAGCCACGCAGATTGCTAATCCCAAGAGTATTTCCATAAAACACCTGTAGAGACTCACCACATCATAAGTACCCAAAGAACTGATCATATCCATTACTGTGTTGATCCAACCTACTACCAAGGTGTCCTATTTCTCCGAGTTCCTTCTGAATTATCCTCAAGTTGACACTTCTCCTTGCTATAACACTACAATCCTTACCTAAAGCTCACCATAAGAGATCCTAGCATAAAACCACACCGCCCTAAGGCCCATGAGCTGTTGTATTCCCTCTTAAGCACCCTAAAAGTACAATAATCGAGACACTCACTCTGAAGAGACATTCTGTGAATCTAAAGTTGTTTCCTTCACAAACATGATACTGAAATGTAGAATCCATAATTATATATAAATACTGCGAGTCTCGACACCATCCAATGTAAACCTCAAATTCTAGCCATATACAAATCCGAAAAATTCTCAACTGCTACATATAAATCTTAAATCTATTAGAACCTTTTCGAGAGTCATCCACTCTGCTCAAATCTCAATTGACCGCCCAAATGGGCCGAATGACGTATGGACCATTAGCATAACAACACCGAAAGAAGTAACCCCGCCTTAACGCAACCGAGCAAATTCCTACTCTATGCGCACTACATCCTTCACGAATAACAACTCAATCATTCCATAATTCCAATATACCCATAAAGTGTAATACATCATGCATCTAAAATTTCTCCACTCAAGTCATACTCGATCTCAATCTCCGCAAGTCATAACTGATCCATAAGTATGCCTCAAATCGAAACCAATACAACACATAACCATGCATCAAATCGTCGTGCTCAAAGCTATAGATCAAAACATTCGATAACTCTTAATGCACGTACTCTATTACTGCCATAATACCATAGTGAGATTCAACTAAATCATTCATAAACTCATGTAATGCAAACCATATAATACCTCAAATCCTCTGCTAAGCCCGCATCATCCTCGTGACAGTCAGGTCAACTTTCTCTATCGATCCAAACTCAAATCGCAACACATATAACCCACTAGTAGAAAAGAAACCCTCCACACAACATCATAAGGATCACATATCCATAGATTACCCCGCAGGTGACAACCCACCTGCTTAGCCTCAACTAACATCTCTCTATACCTTTTCACAGCCACAATTACTACACAATTACTTAATCTCCCTGAATCTGAACTCATCAACAAGATATGAGAATTTACCTCGTTCCACAATTGAAATATCATGAAAGAATCCCTGAAAACCCTCATAACTCCAGGCTGTTAACACATCCACAGAAATCGAGCACCCAATAGTCCTTTTCATATCTCAAGCGAACTCTTCTCGTCACATTCAAACCATCGGAACACATCCCACAATCGCATCATACTCATCATGTAATCATCCACACAGAGCCCTAAATTCCACTCATAAGGACACTACTAGACATATAAATCCAAAAGCAGATGCTCACACAACTGAAACTATTGAGCCTAAGCTGCGGTCTAAACCTGGCCTCAAGCCCTCTAGACTGGACCATCACCAAAACAGAGAAAACACATCTTCCACCTCATCCATGGAATCCACAAGCCGTCGATATACGACTGATATTGAGCACTCACATGCGCATACAAGTGAGTGGAAAGAATTCAAAGAGATACGCTTCAAGTTGAATCAATGTCGCACGATAAGGAAAGAAAGATGGGAAGTTTATCCTAAATTCCTTGTAGCCTCTCAAAGATAGGTATGGAGATCATCGTACCGATCCGTAAAACTCTACTAGACACTTGTTCATGACTCATACAACCTATAAACCTAGAGCTCTGATAGAAACTTGTCACAACCCAAAATCCTACTAGTCATGATGGCACCTAACCCAACCCGCTAGGTAAGCCAATTTAACAATAATCCAACTTCAGATGATACTACTGAGAGAAATAATGATAATATAACTGAACATTTATACAAATAATCCCCAAGAACTAGTAGTACAAATGACGAGCTCCTAAGATTTAGAATTTATAAGACTGGTATGTAATAAATACATCATCTGTTCGAAATGTACATAAACAGATTATTTTATATATCTAAAGCTACCATGAATAAGAGGCAGCTACAACCAGAATGTAGGTACATCTTTAATGCTATCTCCCACCATAAACAGCAACATCAGCTCCAAAATCTGCACGCAAGGTACAAAAGTGTAGTATGAGTACAACGGACCCCCGTGTACTCAATAAGTAACAAACCTAACCTTAGGTTGAAAGCATTGGCGAACTTGGACAATAATCATAGTCCAACACCAATAGACAATAACAATATGTAATAATATAATGAAAACAGTACAAATAATACTCAAAGATATGTTTCTCAACTCGTTCACAGTTACGAAAAATAGGCATGCTTCTTAGATATACCAGTAAAAAACCCAAATCTTTCACCGAAATTACCAAAATATGAGTATATTAAAAAACCGTGATTTTTTCCAAAAAGTTTCAACAACAGATAAGATGTTTCATTATCAGATAGCATGAGAAAAGTAATGTAGAGATTGTTGCAAAAGTAATGGGGTTACTCATGCAAAAGTAATGGGGTTACTGGAAAGTTTCACATTCTTGGAAGTTACTTATGTAACTGTAGAGATTTTTGCAAAAGTGTATTACTTCCTATTGAGCGAAGGGGTGGAAGAGCTCGCCTTCTATCAGCCTTGGTTTATGCAATTCTTAGGTACATAGATTGCCTTTACTATTAAGGTTTTTTGATTGGATTTTAACTGAGATGGTTAGATACTCACAATATCCGTTCAGTTGTACTGAGAGCCCTTCATACTTGACAGTTTACATAAGCCGAGCAAACTTGTGCTCCAGTCCTGGCCTCTGTTCTTTTTCTAGTGGATCAATACTATCGTCAACTCATTTTTTATTTGAAGGAATGTCTATGGAGGGAGAGTTAACTTTTGTTCTCTGGTGCATTTCAAACTATTTGTACCTTGAGGGTGAAGTGTGTATGTTATTTGTTGGTTCAAGTACACTTAGCTTAGTGACGGTTCTGTTGTTTTTCCAGCCAGTTATTGGTGATCTGCTTCCAGAATATGCAGTGATTCTCAAAGTTTTAGCTCTAATTTTGCTGAAAATGTCATTAGAGGTAGGAGAAGGACATAACAGGAATGAGATGAGAATTTTCTTCTGTGATCCTGGTGGAGGAGATATTAATGCCAGTATTTTGTCCAAGGAAGACAGATCTTGTTCTAGCGCTAGCTATTTTCAACCTATAGATGCATTGATCTTTTCAGCAAAGTCTTTGAATGATCTTTCTGCGACACTCATTGGTCTTAAACCTATATTTGAAACTTCACGGGAAGTTCCATGGACAGCACCAACTATTCTATCAATTATCTTGGCAGCTATACACAAAACCGATTACTATATACTTGAATATTTGCACAAGATTCAAGTTGCAGTACTCTCATCCATTGGTAAGAAACATTTTGGTTCCATAAGAATTGTGAGACCAACTGGACAAGAATATGAGAATTTTCTATACTTTGGCCAAGTTGATAACTTAACAGTGGAGCTGGTGCATTCTACAGGAGGAAATAGTGGAACCAGTTTTATTCATCATCATGGAGGAGACATTTGCGCTACACCAGTGAGGTTCTTCAAAAACAATTAGTCATCACAATAGATACTTGTTATTTAGTGATAGCATTCTTGGTTATACTTTTGCTGCATATAAAATGTGTTTTAGAATTAAGAGTCGATGGAGCATTGATGAAAATGGAGCCTATAGAGGAAATTTAGTTTCTACCAATGGGCAATTTTCAAAGTCAAGCACATTGTGGGTGTTGATTTATTAGTCCTTTAAGAATTAGAATTATTAGTGGACTCCTTTTGTTAGTCTTCTTTATATTCACTAGTAGGGTATTGTAAAAAATGTCTTGAATGAAAATCTGAATTTTATCTTTTAATTTCTTTCTCTTTCTCTTAATTTTTCTTTCCTGTTTCAATGGTGAATTCACCGTGGGATTCTCTACAATTGGTATCAGAGCGGACGTTTCTCGGACCCGATTCCACATTGCTTATTCACTATTAATCCCATCCGCAAAATTCCTACGAAGCACACAGAATGGAACAGCAGACCCATTTCTTCCACACTCCAATTTCCGAGCAGCTTTCATGGAGTTACCAAAATCAATATTTCCATATCCATTCACTTGATTCATATAATCCATTCGAAGTTTATGATGGTGAGACTGTGCAATATATTTCAACTAAACCTAGCATAAACAGCAATGAACAGTCTGATTTCGATGAAATCCTCTTGTTGGTGCGAGAGAACATTCGTTGGTTAGAGCAATTTCAGAGTGAGTATAAAGTCAATCGACAATGGACTGCCACTTCTCTGGATTCCCCTAATATCGAGTTTAATGGTGGTTCCCCTAACATTCCACTCTTCCTATGAAGTAAACCAGATGAACATCTCTAGACTTATTTTCCTTGCGCAAAGGTGAAATAATCTTTCCTATTTTCTCAGCAAAGGGAAACATATTATCACTTAGCCTCTTCTCGAGAAAAATAGAAGCCTAGTCATAAATTGAACGCCTATAAGGATCTAATTTTGAAAACAGAGCAATCAATTCATTGAAAATTTTAATACTTAAGATCTCATTATCCTACACCAAATTCCAAAAAGCATAAGCATCCCCACATTCCACACAAATTACGGTAACCAAACACTCTATTGCTCCCCTCGTCCATGAAAACTGGGGTTTCATCAAGACCCATCCGAATAAGGAAATTTCCCTAGGAACATAGGGTGTCTCCAGCACTCTAACAAGCTTCTCAATCAAATACAACATAATTTCCTCCGGACTAGACTATCTAGATCTATGAACAATACAATTACACTGCAACAGGGACCAAATACTCTCCAATTTCTCCAAATTTACTTCCATTACTTCCTCCTCTTTTTTATCATCTTCCACTACAACCTCCTTGTCTCGAAAATCATAACTATTGTCAGTTGCAATGTTATCCTCAATTTGATGAAAGACAGAGGAACTTCTATTGGAATCCAACGAAATGGCATGCTGACAAACCCAATAGAGACATCTCTCCTACTTTCAAAGGTTTTCTTATCTTCATGTTTTCCAGAATCCACCATTTCGAAGATGAATGAAGGATTGAGATATTGATAATCATCCCTTGACATTTCATTCCCAAGAATGAAATGCTTGGCCTCCAAATGACCATTGTTAGAATTGAGAATAATGTCATCTTGAACTTGAAACACTTCAATCCCATCCCAATTGTAACCAAGTGACAATACAGTGGGATTAAACGGAAAAGAACTAAAAATGTTACTAATCAAATTTTCTGTCAACTTAGTGTTAACCTCAGATTCATCGCTAGGCTTTAGCATGTTATTTAGGCATAGAGAACCTATTTTCTCACTGCTCTCTTCTTCCATTTATTTCGTGGACTGAAGTTCACCTAAAAATTCAATTTCTTCCTGTTGGAGAAATTCATCAAACACCTCATCCACATTATTTTCTGAATTTTTCTCGATCTCATATTTTTATACCTTACCTTCACCATCTGTTTGGAATAAAGAAAAATCACCAAAAATAATTTTAGATCCTATCAATGGTGAGGGGTTAGGCTTGATCCCGACCTTATATATTAATACCCAAAAATGAAATACATGAGCAAGACGTTTAAAGTGCCTAACCTCTTCAAAATATTTAAGACAATGGACAAGCCTATTGCTATACGTCTTCGTAACTAACCAAGGCCTATACTTGGTATATTCACAAAAATTACAAGCATAAGGCTTTCAGTAGTTTATGAGAATGATCATTGTTAAGGAGACAAAAAGTAAAAAATAGCTTATACATTTGATACCACATCAGATAGCTTTATATCTTTGATGTTGACCTAAGTGGTTTTGGTTTTGATGATTGACAAAGGAACACATACATGAACCAGGTCCATGGACAGTGTACACAGGTTACGGTCAGATTCAAGCACAAGACATGCACGTGAAGGGGATAAGTAAAAGTAGTTATATCTGATATTCCTTAAACGAAAAAGGTAGAATAATTGATAAAGAGCAGGACTCCTTACTTGAAAAGAACTCTATCCTAGATAAGGAAAGAGTTAGAGATTGAAGTTAACTAGAACTCTTCCACCAAGGAAGAGCAAAGCATTAGAACTCTAGTTAATCCTAATCCTACTAACTCTATATATTTCAGTTGTGTTCTCTTTTACAGGTGATGCACAAACACTGAAGTTAAGCAAGAATTGAGAGCAAAATAGCAAGGCATTTTGCAAGAAATTCATGTGTGTTTCAAGTGTGTGAACCTGGAGCTAGATGAACCAGAAAGAAGAACCAGTTCCATGTGTTTGTCTTTTATTCTAGTTCAATTGTAATAGGGCTTTTGAGTTGTACCTTTTAATCTTTTATTAGAAGCATTTGTACTAGGTACTTTGAGTTGTATTATTCAAGTTAGAGTTAACTTGAAGTTGTCGCAACATCCTGTGGCTAGTTGCTACAAGGGTTAGAGGTAATCCTTAGGTTTACAACAGGTTTGTAGACATTATTATTTTGGCTCAAAGTTGTAGTAAACTTTTGGGAAACATCTTACTGGGAATGTAACACTCTGTAAATATGAATTAGTTGTGGATGCACTAAATGAGTGTTAATGTGACCTTATAACATGTGAAATCCTATCGGGATGAGAATGGGTGGAAATAGTTGTTTTGGAAACAAGACCGAGAGTGAGGTGCATAAAATTCGATTCAATCAACTAAGTATATAGGAGGTCTATCTTACAGCCTTAGACAGTGCAAGTCCATGAAAATTCATAGCCTTAGATAGTGCAAGGACATGAAAACTCACGGCCATAGACAATGCAAACCTACTGGTCTACCTCAAACATAGCAGTGCCACCATCTCTTGGTGGAACCGTGCATCTGAAACACTGCGAAGTCGACTCCATTGGGCTCCACAATACCCACGTTGCGCAATACCTCATGGAAACGATCTATGAAATCTTGTGGGTCCTCAGAAGGTATGCCACCAAAGCGAACATGAAATAACTTAGTGAACTTGTCCAACCTCTTCAGCCCCTCGGACGACATATCGGGCCTTTCCACGGACTGAGTAGCAATGACATGCTGAACTACTCCAACTGCTGGGACCACGGAGATCTAATATATGGGAGCCATCTACTCCCGAGTGTGAGTAGTGGGAGTTTGGGCTCCTCCCCTAGCCTGAGAGACAACTGGGGTCACAGAAAATACTTCGGTCTGGGCCACACTCTCCATAAGTCTGACCAGGTGGACTAAAGCATACGGAAATACGAGAGATGCTATGAACCCCTCGGGGACCTGATCTGGTCCAACTGGTGCAATGTGAACAGGTACCTCCTCCTCTTGCTCGATCTGAGGCTCTTTAATAGAAGTTGCGGTGTGCGCTCTAGGCTGAACTCTACCTCTACCTCTGCCTCGGTCCCGACCCCTACCCCTGGTAGTGGCTGCAACTTGGAGCTCCGGCTCCTGGTCTATTGTGGATGTTGTAATTGTCCTTGCCATTTGTGTAAGAAAGAGTAGAATAATTCAAATCAATGATAGAATAAAATTGCACGATAGAGAAGGAAAGAAGTGAAATTTTTCTAAAGCCTTATAGCCTCTAGAAGATAAGTACAGATGTGTCTGTACCGATCTTTCAGACTCTATTAAGCTTGCTCATGACTCGTGAAACCTAGGAAACTTGGTGCTCTGATAGCAGCTTGTCACGATTCCGCGGTGGAGATTTCGGGTCATGACAAATAATTATGGTAAAAGTTTGAGGATTGAATATTCGAAGACTTATAAATATTTCTCAAGTATTGAGACAAAGAGTGCCTGGTATAAGGTTTTAATTATTTTCAAGGTTATCTTACATTTTATGGTGCACAAAACAAATCAGATCTAATTAAACAATAATACAATAATCTATATTTATATCTATATCTATCTATAACTATCTATATTATACTAGTCTCAAGATATGATGTCACGACCCAAAACTCACTATAGGCCGTGATGGCGCCCAACGTCGCCGTTAGGTAAACCGACGGTGAACTACCAACTTGATTACGCATTTTATTACTTTTGAAATCGTGAATTTTATTAGACAAGGAAATCAACGTATTAAAATCATGAAAACTTACAGTTTAAATATGAATGATAATAAAAGTGTGTAAATGCTAAGTAAAATCACAACAACATCTAGAACATCCCAAAACTCGGTGTCACAAGTTGTAACGACCCGATCAGTCGTTTTGAGCATTTGCACTTTGCTCGGTAGTTTGAGGGCATGATTAGTATCATATAATGTATTATGACTTGTGTGAATTATTGGTTTTGGTTTTCAGGTTATTCGAGATTGATTTGGAAGAATGAATATCATTGTTGAAGCTTTAAGTTGGAATACTTAACAAAGTTTGACTTTTTAGCATTTGAGCTCGGATTGGAGTTTTGATGGTTCCATTAGATCCGAATGGTGATTTTAGACTTGGGCGTATGCCCGGATTTGCAATTGGATATTTCTATAAGGATTCGGCACTAATTGGCGAAAGTTGAAAATTTGAAGGGTTGGAAAGTTCATAAGTTTGACTAGAATTTGACTTTGAGGATATCGGATTCGGATTGTGGTTCCGGGAATTGAAATAGCTTTGTTATATCATTTGGTACTTGTATGCAAAAATTTGGGTTAATTATGGGTTGATTTCATATATTTCGGCACGAGTTTTGGAAGTTGAAAGTCCAAAGTTCAGTTAAGTTTGAATTGAGGTGTGATTCGTCGTTTCGATGTTGTTATGTGTGATTTGATGCCTCGAGTAAGTCCATGTTATATTATGGGACTTGTTAGTATGTTCGGACGGGGTCTCGAGGGGCTCGGGTGAGTTTCGGATAGGTTTGAGTTGTGTTGCGCTCGTTTTTTATATTTCGACGTCGTTTCTTCAAGAATAAATAGTATCATATAAGGAAATAAGCTCTAATTTTTGTTTTAATTGAAGCATTAGATCCGTATCGTAATTTTGGAACTATAACAACTTGAATCATCAAGTTTCGACATCGTATGAGGAATGTATGGTCATTTTACTAAGAAGTGGGTTGCCAGATTTTGCAGATTAATTACGAAGTTGCCACTGAATTCGTATTTAAAAATCTGCACTATTTGTAAATATTGAAACCAACATATCTCCTTCATTATAAGGTCAAATTGAGTGATTCAAAATCTGAAATTGACTGAAATTTCACAAGGAATCCATTGGAGGCATCAAAAGTAAATGTTGGGATAATTTGGCATGAGAAACGAGGCAGAACGGCTGGACGGAAGCATATAAATCAAGGGTTTGTTTATTTGGTCATATTTTGAGTTGGGGGGCTCGGATTTGGACGATTGTTGAAGTGATTTTCACCACATGGATTGGAGTAAGTATTCTCTACTCCTTTTGGAATATATTTCATGAATCTATATTTATTTGTTGGCAATTGGTTGATGATTTCAAAAGTGAAATTTGGGGGGGTTTATCTAAAATTTCATAAAGTGGATTTTTGAGTTTTGAACATTGATTTTAAGAAGGATTTGAGTGAAACTAGTATGATTGGACTCATAATTAAATGGGTTATTGGATTTTATAAGTTTCGTCGAGCTCCGAGGCAAGGGCCCAGGTTGGACTTTTTGGTTGATTTTGGGCTTTTGAGTAAAGATTCGACCTTTATCAATTGGAATTGTTTTCTTAGGCTTTATTTAATGTATTTGAGTTTCTTTTGGCTAGTTTCGAGCCATTCGGAGGTCGATATGCACAAGATGACATTTTTGGAGCATCGTTTGGCTTGCTCGGTATTGGATTTGGCTTGTTCGAGGTAAGTAACTCTTCTAAACTTGGTGGTGAGGGTGTGAACCCCGAATATACATGATATGTGTTTGGTGTTGAGGTGACACACATGATAGGTGGAAGGCGTATGGGCGTGCACTGTGTGAATTGTGACTCGGTTATTTCTGTGGTACTGTGTAGTCACCTAATCTTATTTGTATCCATGAAATCTTTACGTGCTAGAGTAATTGAGTTGTGATCCATGTTAGAATTCATGTCGAGGCTATATGTTTATCTTGTTTGGACCCACTGGGGTCATTTCTGCTGTTGAGCTATCTGTTTATATTGACATTTCATACTCAGTCATACGCATTCATCTACATATCATATCTCAGTCTCTGTTACCATTCTTTGATACATCACATCAATATTTTTGGGGCTGATCTTTCATGACATTGCGAGACTGAGAGATTGGAGAGATTGGTGACTGAATGAGGCTGAGGGACTGATTGTGAGGATATTGATGGGATCGGACTGCACACCGCAACAATTATTATTGATTAATGTCATGATTGGCTTATTATAGCGCTTGGGCTAAATGAGCCCCTCAGAAGTCTATACACATTCTCAGTTAGCGCAGGTACCTACTGAGTGCGAGTACCGAGCGCGAGTGCCCAGTGATTGGGAGGATTGAGTGACTGTGAGGACTGAGTGACTGTGAGGACTGAGTGACTGGGAAGACTGAGTGAATTGATACTCTGAGAGTATGCATATGATTTTATCACTGAGTTGTATCGCATTCGACGTGCATACTTGACATACAAGCATAAAGATGAATTTTTCTCATATTGTACAGTATCACGTCGTTCATGACTCCTCATACATATTGACATGTATACATAGAGATATATTTTCCTCATGCCATTTGAAAATGAAACATTTACCTGTTGAAAGCTTTAGGAAGAATTACAGTTTTTCAAACTTACTCATACTTTTGGTGTTTTCGATGAAAGATTTGGGATTTACTGTTATACTTGAAAAGCATGCCTATTTTTCCATAAATGTGAATGAGTCGAGAATCATATCTCTAAGTTACTTCATGTACCTTTTTTTGTTATTTTGTTATGCACTGTTGCTAGTCATTAGAGTTGGACTCTGACCCTTGCCCCAGCTCGTCACTACTTTCAACATAAGGTTAGGTTTGTTACTTATTGAGTATATGGGGTCAGTTGTATTCATACTACACTTATGTACCTTACGTGTAGATTTGGATGCTAACATTACTGTGTATGACGGGAGCTAGCATTGAAGACGTACATGCATTCCGGTAACAACTGCCTCTTGTTCATGGTAGCTCTAGACTTATGAAAAATCTGTTTATGTATAATTCGAACAGATGATGCATTTATTTTACACTAGCTTTGTAAACTCTAAATCTTAGAAACTCATGATTTGTGCTACATGTCCTTGGAAAAAGTATAAGATTCAGATATTTTCTTTTATTTATTTGTCTCATTAAATTTCATTAGAATTGGTTTATTGTCAACTAGCTTACCTAGCAGGTTGGGTTAGGTGCCATCACGACTAGTTAGATTTTGGGTCGTGACACAAGTGCATGAGCATTAACTAAGGAGTACGATAATAATACAACATTTGTCCATAATGTAAATAAGACAGGATAGAGTAAATAGTACGATGGAGACTCAGCGGGCTGCGATACGTAGCCTGAAATGTAGCTCACCATAAAGTCTCCTCAGTAGCTGCACCTACGCACCAAGATAACCATCAATTGAACTTGTCAGATCCTACAGATTTAGTGCAGAAGTGTAGCCTAACCCTGGAGAAGTAGTGATGAGGTGTCGACATCGACACTTACTAGAGGTCCAATAAAGCAATATAATAAATCATAAGAAGTTATGAAGCACACGGCAATAGTGGGGTAAATCTATAAGTTACATAATCTTCCAAATATTTCTTTTAAAGATATGAACTTCTCAGTCTTATATTCTATCTCAATATCTCAGATTTATCAAGTGCCAGTATCAAACGGATAAGAAATACCATATAAAATGCCAGGCATCAGAGGAAGGATAACCTCGTGAATATTCGAACTACCAGCGAAATAACGCACGATTATGCCGAGGTCGTTTGGCACGATCCAGAATAATGTGTACACTGTCGAGGGAGCGGTACGAACCATAGATGCATCTATTATACTGCCGAGCCGTTCTGCCCGTTCCACAAGAAAGGAAGAAAATTATCAAATTATGAGACACATGCTTACAATACAGTACATGAGCACAAAGTTAATATAACCTTTACCGTTTCTCAAATAACTTGCCAACTCCGCTCGAAAAGTCAATAAAGTCAACCCTCGGGCCCACGTGCTCGGATTCTTAAATATATTATTTATTCCAAATTTCATGTCCAATTTCGTGGTCAAAATTCAAAAATATTAATTTCTAGGTTTTCTACCAAAATCCCACAAATTCTACTAATTTTCATGTTTAAATCCATATACAAACCATGTATTTAACTCACAATATGCGGGAATTACTTAGCTTGACATGGATGATGAACATCTTCCCTCCAAAAGCTCCAAAAATCTCCCAACCCAAATGAAAATATGAGAGAAATGGGCTAAGTCTCGGAATAAAAGCAGCCCACTGCCCAGCGACTTTCGCACCAACGAACCTAGGCGCGGTTGTGCACCTGCGGACAAATCGCAGGTGAGGTTCTCCCTAAGCCCAGGCAAATCCTCTTCTGCTGACCAAATTTTGCTCATGCGCGACCGCTTCTGTGGTCCAACCTTCGCTCCTACGCGCTCGCACATGCGAAACTCTTTTGCTTCTGCGACTCCAGCCTTGCCCAGCTCCTTTCCGCTTCTGCGATCACTTCTCCGCATCTGCGACTTCACATTTACGGAATTTCCTCGCACCTGCGCTCCCAGGTCCCTTCCACCAAAATTGCACCTACAATGGCCCATGCGCACCTGCATGAACGCACATGCGGCCACTTCCCACGCAGGTGCGATTGCACCAGATCTCAACTGCCTCAACACTTCTTCCAAGTCCAAACTCGATCCGTTTTTAATCCGATTCGCACCCGGTGCCCCTGGGACTCCATCCAGCCATACCAACGCATCCCAAAACATGACACGAACTTAGTTGAAACCTCAAATTATGCTAAAAATATCAAAACTATGAATCGACAATCGAAACCCTTCTTTAATCTTTCAAACATTCAAACTTCATCGAACGTATCTGAATTATGCTTAAACATCCCGGAATGATGCCAAATTTTACGTGCAAGTCACAAATCATGATACGAACCTATTCCAAGGCTCGAAAATTCAAACAGACATTGATAACACCAAAATTCATTCTAAATCAAACTCAAGAAATTCTTAAACTTTAAAAATGCCAACCTTCCATAATAGACGCTGAAATGCTCCCGGACCACCCAACACTCAACCCGAACATACGCCCAAGTCCGAAATCATCATACGAACCTATTGGAAGTTTCAAATCCTGATTCCGAGGTCGTTTACTCAAAAGTCAAACTTTAGTCAACTCTTCCAACTTAAAGCTTTCGAATTTAGAATTTTCCTTCCGAAACCACTCCGAACTTCCCGAAATTCAATTCCGACCATGCGTATAAGTCGTAAAACATGAAGTGAAGCTACTCGAGACCTCAAACTATCGAATGACGTGCTAGAGCTCAAAACAACCGGTCGGGTCGTTACATTCTCCCCCACTTAAACATGTGTTCGTTCTCGAACGTGCTAAAAACTACTCCGGAGTTATCCCAAAATCACTGTTCAATACCTTGTGCATCTACTTGTGCCACCACAACCCAGTTGAGCATAATAGCTCGAGCTAGACTGAAGATCCTCCTTTTTATTTAGTCAATAAGCCTTAGAACCAAATTTCAACCTCTGAGTTTCTCTACAAGACCTAATTCTAACATACGAACACCGTATCAATCTCCACAAACCCATATATGATCATGCACCCATGCTGACATCACACATCGCACCACATACTCATTTTCCCAAGGCAACCTCCTCCAGCACAACAGTTGCAAATTCACGGACCTGACGCCCATAGTATACCTCATAGGAAATATAAGACCGGTTTCAATCCTCACAATACTGCAACGATGAAAGACATGCACAGGAACTCATAACCACCCGTCAAATCAATAACTTACGAAGTTTCTCCGCTCGACAAGAACTGTTACCTTATTTTGAACCGAATAGTGACATTTTCTCTTTAATACACCTTGCATAAATCTGATTGCATCGATTTTAGGTCCAATAACCGCGTCTCACCCAGTACAAGCAGCTCGGGCAATAAGCCACCTCGAACACCGACCAAGATCTCATATGACGCCATCAATGCGCCAACAAGCTACAACTGGAATATGACACATAAAGAAGAACAAACTCTGTAATGGAACTACCCAGCAGCGTAATAAATAACACATCCAAAAAGATGCTATAAACCTTTCTCAGAGAATGAGAAACAAAATACACAAGAATGGATATAGGGAACCGTATTCAACATCTCACTGTTGCGGCATGCAATCCGATCCAATTATGATATTGTTGCGGCCTGCAACCTGATCCGAACATGACTGTTACAGTGTGCAACCCGATTCACACAACATACTTATGGCGGCGTGCCACCCGATCCAAATAACGTATCTGTGGCGGCATGCCACCCAATCCAAACATAACAATCAGTAAGGAAACACGCAACAAGCTGTAATGCTTATACTTATGAAATATCCGAATATCGACCACAAACACACCAAGTGTATAATACAATACATAAGGAGATGGATAGAGCCATACGCTACAAAACCCAAGCACGACTAAGGAGCAATAGATGACTTGCATCTCGAGAGCCATCTTGCTCATATAACACCACAAGCTTAGGGGATCACAACACATGTGCGAATAATCAAGTCGTCTCATAACCCACATGGCATAATAGAGTATTACATGGAATAACTGACTACAGAAATAACATCCAATGCTCGAAAACTCCTCCTTAAGCAATGCTATGCCGAATGAACACATCCGACCTGACATAGAGCACACATTCACATTAGACCCACCAAGAGACCCCAAGCTGATTTCGATCATCACATACTGGGCCAACAACCCTTCAAGGATCCACAATGGCCTTATTCATGACACATAAGGACAACTGTCAAGTCCAGAACAAACTCACACAGTCTACAACCAAAGGAATAGAGCGCCTCCCGATCATAACCTCTCCCATTGGCGACAGTACCAAAATCTCCATACCTGATTTAAATCTCTAACAATCGAATGACTAACACGTCACATTTATACGATCATATCGTGGGATATACCCCCACAACATTCCGCACCAGGTAGTAAAATCTGAACATCAATGGCCATCGACCATGCTACATCTATAGTGCTAGTCAAGCAGCCGCATTTCAATACCCAACACTTCTTCCCCAACCAGACCATCCTCAGACTACCCGAAAATAATGCCAGCATACTCTGAACATCTTAAATCTTCACCCGCTCCTTCGAGCTCGTGACATTCTTATCAACACCAAAACTCGACTTTGGTCCTCAACCTCCAAATTTCCATACCGCCCGCTGCACTTACCATGCCGGTACACGAGAGTACCAGAATTTCATCATAACTCCTTAACCACCAAAAGAATAAACACTTCGTCACCTAGAAACCTTTCACTTAACTCATTTTCGAAGAACTATTGCAACACGCGACTGAATTCCCATAACCGCAGAAAATACAAACCTTATATCATAGTCTAAACCGCCATAACTCTTCCGAAAATCCATTTACACAACAAGGACATTTGAATCAAATACCTCCAAAATCTATCAAATTATGGTGGATGCCAAGCACGCAGGTACAACCACAAACCACCTGTATAACTTAACAGGCCGATGGAACTGACCATTGCCGTAATCATGATGATTCAACCATTACTAACTGACCTAACTTCCTTCAATTTACTCTTGGCTTGCCTTAGAAATAATAATAGCTCCATTCAAGAATATAACGGAACTCAACAATACTCCTCCCGAGTGACCCAATCCATGAGACCACATCGTCTCAATACCCATGAACCATCGCATACCTCCTCATGCGCACAATAGCATCTCCAACTGGTACACTTCTGAAATATCCTCTACGAATCCGAAGTTTTTCTCTCCCATTTCTACAATACTGCACAGCAGACCCGATAATAACATAGAACACTCCAAGTCCCTTTCATAACCCACTGCAAAAACTCGATCCTTAACCACACAACGGACCTAAAATTCTTAGGCGCTGCACGTAGTTCTTGAACCCACTATAACCGTTGTTGAGAGTCACCCACTTTGACCCAGTCTCGAATATAATCAAACTCCAACGCGTTGTTAGCACATGAACAGTCCCAAAGAAGCTATTAGTAATCTGAAATTAGAATATCATATGGATATTGATTTTGTCTTATTAGTTATAATTGCCGAAAAAGATATAGTGATGCTTAAAATATTAATAATTTTGTAGTAAATTCTTTGGATGTCCTAAAACTAAAGATATGGTACCGAAATTCTAGAAAAATATTTATATAAGGTAAAACTTTTAATAAATTGTAAATTCTTAAATATTAGGATTTTTTAACATATTAATAATTTAATAAACAAAATTTTAGTTGATCTCAAAGTCCTAAATATTAGAAATATAACTTCAATTGCAATTATGTATGTATATGTATATATATATATATATATATATATATATATATATATATAAAGTACGAAGGCCCTTATCGTAATGTCGTTCGCCTTTTTTGCCCTTTAAAAAATTAATTTTACATTATGAAAAATAGTAATTTAATTATTCTAATATTTAAGATTTTAAAATCAACTAAGATCTTGCATATTAAATAATTACCTTTTTTGGAACTATTATGTAGGAAAACTGAATATTTAGAACTTAAATATCAATTAAAATTTTACCTTATAGAGCTATTAGATAAATATAGTAATTAAGTAATATATAAAAGCCTAACCTAGAATCTTCCGATAACCTATACTTTCTTTATGGTGTGAAATTGAACGGTAAATAAAGAGTTGAAATAAAAAAATTTAAATCGATATTGATTTTGTTTATTATAGGTCCTGTATAATTTTTCTTCCTTTAGTTTTTGGAGTATCTTTACCATGAATCCATCATACCCAAGAATAAGTTGATCAAAAGTTCTATGAAAAGACTTTTGTGTGGAATAAGTACGTAATAAATTATAGTAATTGACATTGAGTGTATTAAAAATAAAAGTATTTTCATCTATTACTCATTATAAATATATTATCTATTACTCTTAATCTACTAGAGAAGGCACGGGCCCAGTATAGGCTAACTATTCCATAAGTGTTTTGAGGTACTACTTTAATAATTCAATTTAAACTACTAACTTGTCTTTCTGTTCATAATGTGCAACATAGACATCATTCAAATTGAAATCAAAACAGGAAACAAAAGAACCTTCAGTATAACATGTGCAGAACATGCATCTTCTGCACATACGCAATTAGGTCATAAGAATTAGTTCCGATCGAGTTGTGTTCTACAAAAGAATTGCCAAATATCAAACATACACTACAGGACATGCAAACCAGTTGGACCTTGAATTACAACATTGTGGCCATGGCCGATTGTTTGGTACCAAAAAAGTTAACATGGAAGACTCTCCATATCTTCAAGCACATCGAAGGCGCACCGAGTCTGTTATTGCCCATAACTATAAATCACAGTCTCTAGCTTAGAAATTAACATGTTATCCTTCGAAAATGTAAAATAAGCACCTCCAGAAAGCATACATCTATCAAATTTATAGTTAGAGAAATGTATAGATGTGTAAGATCAATTGGTATAATGGGAAGGAGTATCTTGGTTGTAGAATGGAGTCTTGTAATTGATTGATTTAGAAACATCCAAGTCTTGTAATTGCAGGGTTGAGCAACATCCGTCATCTCCGATCCACTCCTGGTTGCGCTGAAGTGGCTAACTGTTCAACACGTTTAGGAATAACACACCACAACCAGTTTCTCTATCCTGGAGAGAGAAAGAAACCACGGTAGAATATGTACCCTTAAACATTGCAAGGAACTTGTTAATACAGAATAGTATAAGAACTTTCTCAGCTATATGTGGATTATGGTTGTCACATTATATGAGATAGCGGTCATCAAGGATAAAGTTACTCACCTACTGAAAACGTAAATGCAAGTAGTAATATATTCCTCTATGTATTCGTACAAATAATCTCTTGTAACTATTTTAACCTTGTCATATATTGTTGATAACCTCATAATATTAAGGTCATAACCACACTGTATCTTAATAAACGACCACCTTTATCGTCATCAAAAAGCAGTTGAGGAAAATGTAAATAACATCAATCTCACAGTAAGAATTATGTTAAGAAAGATTATAGAACATTATCATCATCAATATTGCAATTCAAATGAATGCAGGAAAGATAGTAACACTTAAAACAAAACTATAAACAATTGTTAACTTAAAAATGTTGCTGCACGTTATTTCAAAGAGATAATCAACTCTTGAATACACATTAGTTAAAGTAGACAACTAAAACATAACAGGCAACAATATTTAGGATTGGCAAAGGCAGCGAAGAGCTTTAGGATACATTTTTGTATTGTTCTTTATAGCCCGTTTGGCCAAGCTTGAAAAATCAGTTTATTTTGATAAGTGTCTTTTTTCAAAAGTATTTTTTTCAAAAGTACTTTTGGTGAGAAGCAGTTTGTGTTTGGCTAATTAATTTAAAACGTACTTCTAAGCAGCAATTAGTCTTTGACCAAGCTTTTAAAAAGTGCTTCTAAGTGTATTTTTCTCAAAAGTGCTTCTCAAAAAAGTGCTTCCGGAAAGAAGCTATTTTTTTCTGCTTCTCCAAAACTGCTTCTGCTTCTCCTCAGAATCACTTTTTTTCTCCTAAAAACTTGGCCAAACACTTCGAAAAAAAGCACTTTTTTTGAAAATGCTTTTGAACTTGGAGAAGCTTGGCCAAACATACTATTAGACTTGTAAGTGTTCACTGATAGTTCTGCTGCATCTTCAAGTAATACAGGTGAAATTGGAGTTCTGAGTTCCTTGTTGGTTGTAAAGATATTGAAACATATATTATATCCTGAAAAGTAGGTAGATTCATTTCATCAACATTTTATGCGATGAGATGCACATATATATTGAGGATTTAGATATCATTAAATACTAAATGGTTTACTTTATTTGAGTGAATCTGCGTTCTCTCTGATCTTTAAATAGTGTAGGACATATCACCATATAGATCATGAAATGCATAAAAAACTTTGTGAATGGATGAAGACTAATGTAGTGAAAACTTAAAGCCCTCTCCAATCTATATTTTTCCCTCAAAAGCATCATGATTCAGGATTCGAAGTAGAGCGTTGTAAATATCCTTTATTTTGAGTAATCAAGTTCACCAATACCTTATCCTTAAAAAGAAAAGGCAGTTTCAACCAGTAGTTAACTCTCTTTTTATATACCTGAATAAACTGCTTGACATAAGTCTCAGGCCTTGCACTATTCCTTTCTCTAATTAGTTTGGTATATCATAACAACTCTGGGACGGTTTTAAACCACTACACAATGTCATAATCATAATTGAAAAGGTTCTGGAAAAATAAAATATCAAAAGTGGAACTAATGTCGGACTGTTATGAAAATAATTATATTATGGGTGTTCATTTATTACTCCGCTATAGATAATCTTCC
>AWOL01S0000181.1:0-18639 GCA_000715115.1 Nicotiana otophora | reverse complement strand
CTCTATTATTATTTATTGATACATCATATCATTATTTTCGGGCTAGTATCATGACATTGTGAGCCCGTGAGAGAGACTGGAGAGATTGATGACTGAGTGAGGCGGAGGAACTGATTATGAGTGACATTTATGGGATCGGGTTGTACGCCGCAGCGGTTATACTGATTTAAGATAGCGCTTGGGCTGAAGGAGCCCCTCCGGAGTTTGCACACACACCCAATGAGCGCGGTTGATATTATTGAGGTATGGATCTTCCCTGGACATTGATCTTGTCCGAAGCATTATATACCTGGAGATATATATTCTCCACGTGCTGGAATAGCCCTACTCGGTATTGGGTGACTGATGGTCAGTGATGTATATATTCCGGGATAGATCTTCTCTCGGTCGTATGGGCCATATACAGTACCGAATGATTGAGCTTTTGAGAGTGTGAGCACATGAGGCTGTAAGCATGGTGCGTCACATAGAGCATGTGCATTGGCATTGTTGAAGTAGAGGATTTATATTCTTCATATCATTCGGATTTAATCCATTTTACTGTTTTGAGATACCTATCGAACCTGAAAGCATGTCTATATTTCCGCACTGTTATTTTCTATATTGAACAGTGCCGGTTGAGTTCGTCACTACTTTTAGTCCACAGTTTGGATTTGTTACTTATTGAGTTAGTTGTACTCACGCTACATCCTGCACCTCGTGTGCAGAACCATGTGCTTCCGGTTATAGCGTCTGCTGAGTGAGGAGTCGAGATCTCGGAGACTATCAATGTAGTTGCATGGCATTCGCAGGCCTTGACTCTCCTTCATTATCTTTATTTGTATTTCAATTCTTATTCCTCAGACATTGTAGTGGGCTGTATCCTGGTATAAATGCTCATGTACTCGGTGACACCCCGATTTTGGGAGAGATTTGTATTGCGTTGTGATTTTATTTCGGGTTTTAAATGGTTTTTCTTAAATATTAACTGCTTCCGTTTTATTTTCAAAGTTTTTACTTAGTTGAACTGGTTGAGTAATTGGCTTGCCTAATTCCATGATAGGCTCCATCACGGCCGTTGGTTTTGGGTCGTGACAAAATATATGAAAGTAAAGTCAATAAAATTATTTAAATAGTTGTTTTACGTGTACGATTCGGGATTTCTCACCAACAAAAAATTTTCTATCATTACCATGTGTATGAACGTGCAAATGCAACTCACTTGGTGTTAGATCTCGACCTTTTTTAACAGCCTAGATAAAAGTTATTCAATTCAGAAGATTGGCAAAAAAATATTTGTGTAAAAATGAGATTGGAAATAACATAAAGCGAATACTAGTCTTTATTGATCCATAATAACAACTATAGCCAACTGTTTTTGCCTTATATTTCATTCTGAAGAAACGGAGTATCAGGAAATTTTCAATTATATATGTGGTAATGTAGCATTCATGTACTGCCAATTAATTCATGTAGAATCTAGAAATTTTTAAATATATAGATCCATAGAAGATAAAGTTTTATTACCGGAAATAATGCCAGTAATAAGCCAAGCCAAAACCTAAAGCTTTAACAATCATATGCTGCGCAAGTTCTGCCAAACAAATCTGCCGCAACGCATCAAAAAATTGATTTGCTTCTGATGTTGGTCAAGGATCTGATGTTGTTAAATCCCAACATAGAACATCTGTTAATGCTGTTGTAACAATTCCAGTTACAGCAGCTCTTAATAGGGTTGCTAAGGACTTGAAGGCTGCTACAGTTGTTGTGTTAGATCGAGGTTTAGCTGGTGTTTCTAAGGGTCCAGTTGCTGCGCAAAAAGCTAATGAAGCTAGGAATCAAGCATCTAATGGACAAGGGCAAACTAGTGTACATAAGTTAACAGAGGGGAAGGAGAAAGGAACTGGGCAGGTGCTTGACTTCTCTGGCAAATCTGGTGCAGTTCCAGCAGAAATAACTGATGCTTCTGAATCAGGTTTGTAAGGAGTTAAGGTTACTAATGATATTTCTATAAAAGCTGGGCAACACACTAATGGTATTGGAAAAATTAATAAAGTGCAAGGGCAGATGAATGTACAACAATTAACAGGTGATCGAGTTACTACTGTTGCTATGTTCAATCTCGGCACACTTAGACAACCCATATTTTTCAAAAATAAATTCTCAAACCATAGTTTCAAGTACAGAATATTAAAAATAGAACAAGAGACAATCCGCAACTCACAACTCCAGGTAACTTACTTAAATGAGATTCAGATTCGAATTAGAGCAAACTTAAATGAGATTTTTAAATATTGTATATACACTTACAAGTCTCTTGCGATGCTCCCCAACACTGATAGAGCCACATGTGTGAGTCCCAGTTGCAACTCCGCTCCCAGCACAACTATTATTTGCATTTATTTCTGACTTTTCAACACACTTAGGATCTTTCCAAAGTCTCATCCAACTTAGCCACACATTATTTGGAATAGAGTCTTGTTGCACCCCATTTGATTTTAGTTTGCTAATGATATCAATGTATCTCTTTGCTTCCCTACGCTCTCATTGGTTCTGCACAGCACTCTCAATTGAAGAATCCCAGTAGAATGCCTTCTGAAATAATTTTATAAAGTAATAACATTAATAAGTTACATATAAAAGTTAATATACTCTCTAAATTCAATTGTGATGGATTATACCTTGAATTCTCCAAAATAAAACTTTTTTATCTCATCTGAGACGCTTTTCCAGTTGACTCCATTAGGATCAAGTTCATGCTTGAAAGAATTAGTTATACACTCAGAGCATTCTCGTGAAGACTCTAACATGAACAAATTAGAAGACATTATTTAAAGGCATACCATATATCAATAAAAATATACCAAAAATAATAGTACAAGTATGGACTAACCCTGTAGGAGAAATAGTAAGAAGCGTCTACGGCCCACGGGTACTGCTACACTCAGCTTCGCCTATTATGTTGCTTTGAGAAGATGTACCCTCGCCTATTGTATTGCTCTGATTAGGGGTATTTGAAGATGGTTACAAATTAATGGATGGGGTACTACCATGGCTTAATGTTTGAATAGGTGGTGTACCACTAGGACCTAATGTTTGAACTTGATTGATGTGATCTGGTCCACCTGAGGAACTCGTACCACCTTGTTGAGGACTAACTGTGGGAATGGGAACAATAGGCATATTTCACGAGTAGCAAAATTACCCCTCACTGAAGATTTACCTACATGGCCTGCACTACTTTGACCTCTACCTCGAGGCATATTTATAAAATAAATAAATAAAAGAAGGATATGAAACAATACATATTTAAATAACATATGGCTTATGAAGCTTCAAAATAAAATGTTCTGCTAAAGACAATATCATAAAGACACTATTAAATTGATACAAAGAGACATAGCACAATAAAAAAAATACCTGCACTATCCAACGCTTGAACTACTCACTGAATTATTGATTTCGATAACTTCTTTAGACCAAAATACAACGATCTTGGCTCCAATTAATTCTGAATTTAGACAGATTAATCAGGTAACACTATTAAGTTGATAATAAACATTATTCTACTGCTATAAAAAAAGAAGCACAACACAACTTAAGCTATAAGAGTACTATACCATTTAGATTACTACAAACGTGATATTCAATTTGATTCTCTATAGATTATACAACAAAATAGATACATAACTTATGACATACCACACAGATTACTAGAAAAATAAAACTCAATAAAAATATAGTAGTACATTTTTATCAACACACTAGTCATCATCTGTTTCTTCTTCAAACTCTTCCTCATCATCCTCCTCATTTTTATCCTCAGTTTCATACTCATCTTTTGAAGATTCTTCTTCGAATTCTTGATGCTCTATCAATAATCCATCATCAACGGGTTCAACCATTTCAATTACATCCCCATTTAGATCATGTAAGATTATATTCTCATCAGTGATGAAATTCATATCTATCAAATGGACTTTATTTTCTTCAACTTGGAATGGAAGATTCGGTTCTGGAGTTGATGTTATTGCCTCATCAGGAAGTTCAATAACATCCCGAGGTTTAACTTTCAAAATAGCTACCCAATCATCATTGTCCTTTTTCGTGCTAGGATAAGGCACATAACACACTTGAGTTGCTTGCAGCGCAAGAATAAAAGGTTCATACTTTCTAAAGCGACTGTGATGGTTCACATCGACTAATTTGTATTGATTATGCTCCTTGACACCAATATTCACAGTTGGATCTAACCATTCACACTTGAATAACACAGTTTGCTTTAAAGGTTCTTTGCAGTATTTCACTTATATAATCTCTTGTATCCGTCCATAGTAGTCACCAACATTTGAATTCGAGATACAAACTCCACTACTAATTGTTGATTTTGCACTACCATGACATTTCGTGTGAAATTTGTATCCATTAACAAAATACACCAGATAACATTTCGCGCTTATTAATGGTCCATGAGCAAGACTACGTAAGAATTGGTTCTCAATGTGGTTGCATCGAACCTATTTCAAAACAATTATAAGACTTAGTTAAATATAACAATCCAATTCAAGTACATAATTACTTAAAAGATAATGAATTTTATAGTCTTACATATTCCTTGAACAATATAGCAAAACACATTTCGAGACTCTCATTTATTTGATGCTGAGATAGATTAGGGAATTCTTCTTGCAACCGTTGTATGTACATACTTTATTGTAACAAAATAAGTTAAATACAGACTCAAAATATATGGATATATTTATTATTATTATAAAATAATACCTTACAAATAGCTCAACCTCTACACCATTTAGTAGAATATAAGTTTGGGCTGCCTTGATTTCTTTGAGGGACAAACTTCTCTTTTTTCCTTCTCCCCATAGTTGGCCTGGATGGGTGAATATTGATAAATTTCCTTCAAGATCTTCCATAACACCATCATCATTACGGGCCATATTATGATTACGTGTCATGACATGAGGTTCAAAATAATAAAAAAATAATTGTGTTGATTCCATCATCAAGTATGCTTCACAAATTGAACCCTCGACACTAGCTTTATTCCCTATCATTTTTTTAAGAGTTCGAAGGTACCTATACAAGTAAATGAATAGACCATTAAATTCACAAAGTCATGTGTAGAATACTTGTCATAATAAGAGCATAAAAAGTTCATAACCTCTCAAAAGGATACATCCATCTATATTGTACAGGTCCAGCAATCCTTGCTTCAAATGACAGGTGTACAGGCACATGTTCCATTGAGTTAAAGAATCCAGGAGGAAATATACGCTCTAACTTACACAAGATCTGTGGGATGTCTTCCTATAATCTCTCCATGTCCACCACTCGAAGAACAGCCGAGGTGAGATCCTTAAAAAGTAAGCTCAATTCTGTAAGTGCTTGCCACACGTTACTAGGAAGTAGCTCACAAAAGCCAATAGGCATTACTTGTTGGATGAACACATGGTAATCATGACTTTTCATACCAAATAATTTATACTTGTCTGTGTCTAGGCATCGACTCAAATTCGAAGCATACTCATCTGGAAACTTCATATTTTCCAACCAATTGAACCAGACACTTTTTTCATTCTTCTCTATTGTATATGCAGCTTTGGGATAGCTTCCATCAGTAGGATTCTTTGCCAATTGCGGTCGATCGCAATAGTTTACCATATCTTCACGTGCCTTTGGATTGTCTTTTGTTTTGCCATCAACATTAAGAACTGTTTAAATATATTATCAAAGACATTCTTCTCAATATGCATGACATCGAGATTATGTCGGATCATGTTAGAGCTCCAATAAGGCAAATCCCAAAAGATGTTTCTTTTTTTCCATCCACAAGACCTAGAAATTCTCCTATTAACTTCTTGTTCATCTAGCTCAGTTACTTTCCTCAGTCCCAACTCACAAATTTAGTTCAAGATTTCCTCTCGTGTTCTAAGGGGGTGGTGGTAGCCTTCTGACAGTCTGACCTTTACGAAAGTTTTTACAATCTCTCCTAAATTGATGATTTTGGTCAAGAAACATTCTATGACTGTCAAACCAAGTTGTTTTCCCACCATGACGCAATCTAAAGGATTTTGCTTCCTCCATACATAGAATATGCTGGAAAGTCATTGATTGTCCACATCAAAGCGGCCCTTAATTGAAAATTTTGCTTTTTTGAGATGTCAAATGCTTCTACACCCGTCTCCCACAACAAGGTCAATTCCTTTATTTAAAGGTTATAGATAAACATCAATTTTTTTATTTAAGGTTGTTTGGCCTTGGAACAATGACAGTTAAGAACATGTACGCCTCTTTCATACACATCCCTGGAGGAAAGTTGTATGGAGTGACAATCACTGGCCATGAAGAGTATTTCCTCCCTGAATAACCAAAGGGATGAAAACCATCAGTATATAATCCCAACCTCACATTTTTTGGTTCAACAGCAAAAAAGGGATAACAACAACAACAACCCAGTAGAATCCCATTAATGGGGTCTGGGGAGGGTAGTGTGTACGCAGACCTTACCCCTACCCCGAAGGAATAGAGAGGCTATTTCCGAAAGACCCTCGGCTAAAAAAAAAAGACAAAAGGACAAAAAGGAAGATAATATTAGTATCACAACAACACTCATAGGATAAATAACAACACCATGAAATCCAGAAGAAAGATGCAAAGCAAAGGGAGACAATATTAGTAAATAATAGTATCGCCACAGTAGCAAAAAAGGGATGAGTTTCATTAAAGTGCTTCCAAGCCTTAGAGTCTGATGGATGACGCATTACGCCCTCCTCTTGTATGTGCTCATGATGCCATCTCATATCAACGGCGGTAGCATGAGATGCACATAATCTCCGCAATCTAGGAATCAAAGAAAAATAATACATTTTTTTTGTAAGGGATTAAGGTCCTCTTACGATAACCGACACGGCATTTGTACCTCTGGTGGCCACAAAACTTGCAATATGTGAGGTCCTCATCTTCACCCCAATACAACATACATCCAGAATTACTCAACTGGAAAACCCAAGTTATGCACTAGCTTCTTGGTCTCATAATAGTTATCAAACATTGTGTTATCTTCTGGTAAAGCCTCTTTCAACAATTGCATCATTTGGTTATAACCTCTTTGTGATAAAGTATTCTCCATTTTAATATTTAGTATCCTGGAAACTACTGCGATTTGAGAGAGGGAAGAACTACGGTATAATTTTACATCAGCGGCCTATAGCAAATCATAAAACCTTTAGCACTCAAGATTTAGCTCCTCCTCCATTAAAGGATTAGGCTCCTCCTCCATTGAAGGATTATGCTCCTCCTCCATTGAAGGATTAGGCTCCGCCTCCATTGAAGGTTCATAAGAATGAGACGACTCGGATTCAGTATTATTATAAGACTGCCAACTCAAACCATGGACAAAATTGGGTCCAACTGCATCCAAGACCATTTGTCGATATGGATTCTCATATCCCGATTCAGGTTGAGCGCCACCATACAAATCACCACTAGAAGACATCTCACCGGTCATATTGTTTTCTCCTCGATACTTCCAAAGAAAATAGTTCTCAACAAATCCATACTGATAAAGATGCAATTTAATAGTTTCAACATACATGTATTTAATGTTATGATATTTTTTACATGGACATCTAACATCGTCATCATTCATGCAATTGCGCTGAGAACAAGCAAAATGGAGAAACCTGCTCACACCAGTTATGAAACATAAATTAATACCCCCTCGGCCATCCAACCTTTTGTACATCCAATCACGCTCTAGATTATCCATGTTCCTATGTAATATTAAAATAAACAAGACATTAGAGCTCTTTATTTAATAAGACATCAGAATGCTTTCTAAAAGGAATAACAAGTTGACATCAGAATGCCTTGTTTTCTGTTTACCAAGCAAAAAACTTGTTAAAAAAAAACTGACAGATAGTTTCATTCCTTACCTATCTTTCCTTCCAAAAGATACTACCAGAACTAACTTTAAGATCAATATTGTATAAAAAGTCACTGCATATATTATTATTATTATATGAGATCAATACTATGAGAATAAATTATTATAGTATAATACTCTATAATACTATATTAAAGTTTAGAAGTGACAGATTAATACTATATAAGAATAAATTCTTACAAGTTCACTCCACATCATAGCATCAAGTGATCACTTTAAAAGAAGTCAAATAAGTATTGCTTAAATTAGAAAGTGAATCATAATCTAACTGGACATTCTGTTAGAAAAAAGAAATAATATTGGTGAATAGTCTTACCAGCAAAATGAATATTGTCTAGGAACTAACTTTGAAGAGCCTTAACATACACATGTGTATTAGTTTTGAAATAAAGCCACATTCATTTTGTCATTAAATGACTTTTAACATAGCAGAACCTCTAAAATGTGGCTACAAACAAAGTTTAGGTTAGAAAATTAACAGTGGAAAGTTACATTGGAAAAATAACCAAATACCAAGAAAAATGAGGGAAAAAAATTCAAAGAGTTAAAAACAATCAATATGCCTTCTAAAAGGAAGAACAGGTTGAGTTAAAAAAAGTAGACTTTAAAGTTTCAAATCACATAGTTCTATTTAGGTCTATATTAGTTAGGTATTCATCCTTCCACATTAATCAATATTCTTAGAGTAACGAATACACCCTTCATTCACCAAACCAATAAGCAAATTACAGTAACTCTTCATATTTCTATTTAGATCTATATTAGTTAGGTATTCATCCTTCCACATTATCATAAGTTCTTCACAAGTTCTAATTCATTTCCAGTGAACTTTAGAAATAAAGCAACTCACATAGCTAGTACTCGTTGTAGAAATATCGTCAAGATAGCCAGCAAAGAACTTCAAAGTGCGAATCCGTCACATCCACTTGAAAATTTTGAAGGAAGATCCAAAATAACTGCATTCAATCTCATCATGTTTATGAGATAAAGGTTATTAATTTCAGGTATAAAATCAAACTTGAAAGAGACTTGAGTAAATGTGTATCAGCAAGCCATTGAAGCATGAATGGGTAAATCCCTAATACAAAATCTCAAACTAAGATCTGCACCCCTGTCAACAGCAACCAAATATGCCACAGCAACACATCAAAACATATCTGAATGGTAACTCCGCAACTGACTACTGATGACATTCTTCTGACTGTTGATTAATTATCTAACATTTTTACTACTTAATGGAGCAGAATTATTATCAAAATGCTCAGTGCTTATTAGACATTTATGTATACAAACTTTTATATCTCCTGATATACAGCACATGTTTATCCCTCAAAACTGATTAAGGCAAAGTTTCCTCAAGTCTTCTCATCAACCATGAACCCCTCTATGGAAAAGACCTTATTTTAAATAGAGTTATATGAAAAGCTTAATCCTTCTTAATTCACATAATGCTTTTCGAAACAGCTTGGAAGTACTTGCTGACAGAAATTAGAACTAAACAAACTTCATGCAGGAAATTAACTATTCCTCCATTCCAAATTAGTAAGGGACCTATATGAATCATTCACATAATTCTGCTCTATTGAGACTCATGCATCACTACAAAACGACGATTCATCTTTTGAAGACAAAGTAGGGAATCTCTATAACTAGATATTTTAATCTAACTCTTATTGCTACAGGTACATACAATCCCTAAAGGGAAACAAAATTATATATCAAACATTGCTCAACATAATTATATAAAGAGAAAGAAAAACAAAAAAAAAGAAACTTTGCCTGACCAAAGATAAGAATAATGGTGTAGGAAAAATAAAAAAATAGTAAAAATGAGGGCTTTCGTCTGAGAATCTTGAGGAGCAGCAAACATAAAGGGAAGAACGAGGATCAGGAACGCACACTACTTCGAATTTTTTGGCAATTTCAGAATTCTGCAGGAAACATTTTGCAATTTCGAAAGTTTTCTTCTATTCACCATTTGATATTTTTGTTTTCCATTGCATATGAGCCTTAGATTCACGCCCAATTTTTTGTATTTGAAAAAAAACTCACATTTTTGAAGAGGAGTGCAAGTGGGAGTCTGATAGAGAGGACAAAAAGTGGGTGTGCTTGTGCCCTAGATTTTTGGAATGTCTTTTAACTAGGGAAATTTTATTTTTAGGATGAAAATTTTAGCAACGGCAATAGCGACGGACGTAATTTCTGTCGCTAATAATAACTATGAAAATTTTATTTTTAGGAAACTAGCGACGGAAAGTTTTATCGCAACTAACTTTGGAATGTCTTGATAAGTAAAATGAAGGCAGCGACAGTTTTTTTGACGTTAAATCCGTCGCTAAGTTTTAATATTTTTTGTCGCCCCACTTTCGTCGCTAATTTTATAGGTAAAATAAAGGCGTTACTATTTAGCGCCAATTTTTAGCGACGAATATAGGTTTTTGTTGCTAATTCGTCGCTATATTTGATACGAATTCTTTTGTAGCTTATTTGGTGATAAACTATAAACTTCGTCGCTAATCCATCGTTATTTAGTTACGGAATATCGCTTGTCGCTAATTACGTCGCTAAACGCTATTTTTGTAGTGTATTTCTTCAGACATGAGTCTTGGTTTTAGTCCATATTGTACACATTTGTTTTTAAATGCATTTAATCTAGCACTTTTATTATTTCTTTGAATTACACCAATAACACTTCTAACTAAAGTGATCTCATCTCTAAATAATTCAAGGTCACTCTTTACAATTAAATTATAAATATGCCATGCACACCTAACATGAAATATTTCAGGAAGTGGTGGGTATAGATGCAATTTTAATATTATAATAACAGCATTGTTGTTAGAAGCATTATCAAATGACATACACAAAAAATTTTCTGAAAGATTGTAAAATATAACAACTTCATGGATAGTATTACTTATAAATGTAACAGTATGACTTTGATCTTCATCATATTTAAAAGCAATAATACATTTTTGTATCCAAAAATTATCATCTATCCAATGGCATGTAACAGTCAAATAATCATTTCCATTAACAGCACGACCAATATCAGAAGTAAGAGAAACTCTACAAGAAAGACTGGCGAACAAATAACAGATATATGTCTGATATTATCCAAAAAGTCTAAAGATATCAGCTCTACAAGTACTTCTAGGAATACCTTTAAACAAAGGGTTATAATTCTTTGAATATAAGTAACAAGATATGGTGAAACAGTAAAACTAAAAGGTAAATAACCTAAAAGAATCATTTTAGCTAATTCTTCCTGCTCATTCACTATATCGTATTTACCCATTAAACCGCCAGTACCCGAGTTAAGTTTTTATTGCCCACCTTCCTCATTATCACCCCATGCAATAAGGTGATTATCTACCATGTGCCTATGAAGTTGACCCGTTGCCCCTACCTTACCTCTTGTCTCATATTTATAAAATTTCTTATATATTTGACATCTTACATAGTTTTTATCTTCATCTAGTCTTTCAAAAATATTCCAACACTTACTTCTTAATCTTTGATTCCTCTTAATAGGGAGGGGAGGCCTACATGTATTACCACAACCTCCGCCCCTAGTATTTTGAGTTTGACTAGCATTAGCAGGTGTAGCTGGTGGTGTTTCAAGATTATCAGGTGATTGAATATCATTAAAATTATCATCTATACCATAATTTTCTTGAAGTTGCTCATAATCTACATTTAAATTTTCAGGTGAACGTTCAGAAATATGTGTAAAGCTACTAGAAGAACCAACGCCAACTCTTAATTATTTAGAAGTTTTACTCTTACTACTACCACCCCTACTAGTACACGCTTTTTTGGCTACTATAAATATATCCATTATGGAATTAAATTAAGAAATTCTAAATAATAAAATAAAAATATACAACAAAGAAGAGAAAGAGATGGAACGAGTGTACCGGAATTCCGGATGCCACACTAAATTTGATATCAAACTTCAGTTGATAGACTAATACTTGATATTTGATGATATTAAATATTGATACCACACTTCACTTAAATACTTGATATTTGATAATTATAATTTTATAATGACTAAAGTAAATATTTGATGAAACTTGAAATAATAAGTAATTGAGAATTTAAGAGCAATAAGCAATATTATCAAGAGAGAATTGAGAGAAAATTAGAGTAGTAAGAGAGCAAATTGTGAGAAAAAAATGAAGAAGAAGGGGAGCTATTTCTAGTTTTTAAAAGGTTAAAATTATAATTTATAAATTATTAAGGGGGAGGGGGGAGAGGGAGGGAGCTATTTTCTCAAGGGGGTAGGCCGAAATGGCCATTTTTGCAAATAATGACCGTTGTCCAACGGTCATTTTTGAATTTGACAGTTGGCAACTATCAAAAAATTTAAAAACAAAAATTACAACGATAATCGGGCTGGACTGGATTGTAGCCCGGTAAAAACTCGGTAAAGGGTAATAGGGCTAACTAGGGCACCAGTTACCAAAATATGTTCGTTCCCGTCCGGCTCCCTCCCTAACCCTCCCCAACCCGTCGGGCGATGTGCACAGATAGCCAGTAATAACACATGTATTTACTTTTAAGCCACTGTTTTAAATATATTTAGTCTTTAGCCACTACTTTAATAAACGTTTACCCGTCCGGACGAAAATACCCTTCTGCTATATAGGATGTTGCTGATACATACGCTCCTTATTTACGATCAGTAGCAGCTCAAACTTACGTGCAAACTTATGTTGTGATCGTTCAAAATTGCAGAAGCTTCTCTTCCGATTTCAAACTTCCAGTCTAAGTTCAGAATTCAACTTTCTCGTCCGAAATTCACCATAAAATTACATTAAGTTCTAAAGTTTCAGATATCTCTATATGCTTTTGTGTGTTTGTGTGAATTTTTATTTCGTTACTGAAAAAAAAGATGCTAGGAATTTGATTTTTTTTTCTTTTCTGTATTGATAACGTGAAGGACATCGCGTCCTTAACTCTGTGATTGTTCTCTAAATATTGAGGACATAATGTTAAGGATTTGGTGTCCTTAACATGACTGTTGTTCTAAAACATATTAAGAACAAAGTGTCCTATGTTTTTCAACTTGTATTAATAAAGTTAAGGACACTATGTCCTTAACTTCATGACTGTTGTTCTAAATATTAAGGACATAGTGTCCTGTATTTGCAAATTGTATTAATAAAGTTAAGGACACGATGTCCTTAATATCATGACTGTTGTTCTAAATATTAAGGAAACCATGTCCTTAACATTTTTACTGCACACATCAAAGTGAAGGACACCATGTCCTTAACATTTTCACTGTACACATCAAAGTTAAGGACATCTTGTCTTTAAAATTTTCACTGCACACATCAAAGTTAAGGACAGCTTGTCCTAACTTTTACAATGCACACATCAAAGTTAAGGACACCATGTCCTTAACTTTTAAAATGCACACATCCAAGTTAAGGACACCATGTCCTTAACATTTTGACTGCACACATTAAAGTTAAGGACATAGTGTCCTATTTTTGCAACATGTACTGATAAAGTTTAGGACATGATGTCCTTAACTTCATGACTACTGTATAAAAATTAAGAACATAGTATCCTGTTTTTGCAACTTGTACTAATAAAGTTTAGGATATGATGTCCTTAACTTCATGGCTGCTGTGTAAATATTAAGGACATAGTGTCATGTATTTGCAACTTTTATTGATAAAGTTTAGGACATGATGTCCTTAACTTCATGACTGTTGTTCTAAATATTAAGGACATAGTGTCTTGTGTTTTGCAACTTGTATTGATAAAGTTTAGGACATCGTGTCCTTAACTTCACGATTGTTGTATAAATATGTCCTGAATTTCCCATTTTCTTGACTTGCAGGATGGATACAATATGTATTATAGTTGCTTTTAATGGTAGATGGACTGCAGACTATAAGTATCTTGATCATCAAACAAAGCTTGTTCTAGTACCTGAGGCAATTCGATTTGAAGATTTCATTAACCAGGTCTTTGAAGTTATTGAATTGGATAGAGACATGTTTGAAGCAATGATATGGTTTGATATCAATCTGGGAACAAGCAAGGGAATGCTTGTATCAAAAGATTTAGATCTTCACACATGTATAGAGTTACTAAAAAGTCATTCACTCTTCAAGGGTTGTTGTTTCATTGTTGATGTTTCGGAAAGAGTTTTTGGTTCTTCAAGCACCTTTGAACATGTCAATATAGAAACTCAACAAGACAATCAAGACAAATGCCAACAGATAATGGAAATAGATGTGGTTGAAGCTCAACCAATAACTGAAGAGGTGCTTCAAACATTTGATTCTATTCAAGTGGAAGGACAAAGCATTATAGAGATTGACAACAAACAAGCTTTGGGTATTCAAGTCTTAGAGAGTGCACCGGTAATAGAAGAAGTTGCTGAAAAAACCTTTACTCAACTAACTAGACGAAGCTCAAATTCGAAACAAAAAGAATCCCCAACTACGATATTAAGAGACAATGCTTCGTTGGATGAAATAAAAGTGGGAGCAATATTTGACAAAAAGAAGAGTATAATTAACTGTTTTTCCAATATAGCAATTAAAGGACATTTTGAATTCAAGGTTGTTAGATCAAGCTCAACAAGATATTCGTTGAAATGCAATGATGATAGGTGTGGGTGGTGTGTGCATGCTTGAAAAATTAAAGATTCAACACTATTCAAGATAGTAAAGATTGAGAAAAATCATGACTGCTCAGTTAACACTATGAAAGCTGATCAAGGGCATGCAACTTCAAAGTTGATTAGTGGTTACATTATCGACAATCTTCGAGACCCAAGGTTTGAAGTTACACCAGCCTTTGTCATGGCAGAAATGTAAAAATTGCATAGACTAGACATTGGTTATCACAAGGCGTGGCGTGCTATTCAACGTGCTTCAGCTTTAATAAGAGGAACTCCTGAAGAGAATTATGAATTATTGTCTTCATACTTGTATATGATGAAAAGGAAAAACCTTAACATAAAGATAGACGACAACAACAGGTAAACAATCAAAAAGAGTTTATTAGTCTGTTTTATAAACTTTAGGACATGGTGTCCTTAACTTGGATGTGTGCAATGAAAATGTTAAGGACATGGTGTCCTTAACTTTGATGTGTGCAGTGAAAATGTTAAGGACATGGTGTCCTTAACTTTGATGTGTGCAGTGAAAATGTTAAGGACATGGTGTCCTTAACTTTGATGTGTGCAGTGAAAATGTTAAGGACATGGTGTCCTTAACTTTGATGTGTGCAGTGAAAATGTTAAGGACATGGTGTCCTTAACTTTGATGTGTGCAGTGAAAATGTTAAGGACATGGTGTCCTTAACTTTGATGTGTGCAGTGAAAATGTTAAGGACATGGTGTCCTTAACTTTGATGTGTGCAGTGAAAATGTTAAGGACATGGTGTCCTTAACTTTGATGTGTGCAGTGAAAATGTTAAGGACATGGTGTCCTTAACTTTGATGTGTGCAGTGAAAATGTTAAGGACATGGTGTCCTTAACTTTGATGTGTGCAGTGAAAATGTTAAGGACATGGTGTCCTTAACTTTGATGTGTGCAGTGAAAATGTTAAGGACATGGTGTCCTTAACTTTGATGTGTGCAGTGAAAATGTTAAGGACATGGTGTCCTTAACTTTGATGTGTGCAGTGAAAATGTTAAGGACATGGTGTCCTTAACTTTGATGTGTGCAGTGAAAATGTTAAGGACATGGTGTCCTTAACTTTGATGTGTGCAGTGAAAATGTTAAGGACATGGTGTCCTTAACTTTGATGTGTGCAGTGAAAATGTTAAGGACATGGTGTCCTTAACTTTGATGTGTGCAGTGAAAATGTTAAGGACATGGTGTCCTTAACTTTGATGTGTGCAGTGAAAATGTTAAGGACATGGTGTCCTTAACTTTGATGTGTGCAGTGAAAATGTTAAGGACATGGTGTCCTTAACTTTGATGTGTGCAGTGAAAATGTTAAGGACATGGTGTCCTTAACTTTGATGTGTGCAGTGAAAATGTTAAGGACATGGTGTCCTTAACTTTGATGTGTGCAGTGAAAATGTTAAGGACATGGTGTCCTTAACTTTGATGTGTGCAGTGAAAATGTTAAGGACATGGTGTCCTTAACTTTGATGTGTGCAGTGAAAATGTTAAGGACATGGTGTCCTTAACTTTGATGTGTGCAGTGAAAATGTTAAGGACATGGTGTCCTTAACTTTGATGTGTGCAGTGAAAATGTTAAGGACATGGTGTCCTTAACTTTGATGTGTGCAGTGAAAATGTTAAGGACATGGTGTCCTTAACTTTGATGTGTGCAGTGAAAATGTTAAGGACATGGTGTCCTTAACTTTGATGTGTGCAGTGAAAATGTTAAGGACATGGTGTCCTTAACTTTGATGTGTGCAGTGAAAATGTTAAGGACATGGTGTCCTTAACTTTGATGTGTGCAGTGAAAATGTTAAGGACATGGTGTCCTTAACTTTGATGTGTGCAGTGAAAATGTTAAGGACATGGTGTCCTTAACTTTGATGTGTGCAGTGAAAATGTTAAGGACATGGTGTCCTTAACTTTGATGTGTGCAGTGAAAATGTTAAGGACATGGTGTCCTTAACTTTGATGTGTGCAGTGAAAATGTTAAGGACATGGTGTCCTTAACTTTGATGTGTGCAGTGAAAATGTTAAGGACATGGTGTCCTTAACTTTGATGTGTGCAGTGAAAATGTTAAGGACATGGTGTCCTTAACTTTGATGTGTGCAGTGAAAATGTTAAGGACATGGTGTCCTTAACTTTGATGTGTGCAGTGAAAATGTTAAGGACATGGTGTCCTTAACTTTGATGTGTGCAGTGAAAATGTTAAGGACATGGTGTCCTTAACTTTGATGTGTGCAGTGAAAATGTTAAGGACATGGTGTCCTTAACTTTGATGTGTGCAGTGAAAATGTTAAGGACATGGTGTCCTTAACTTTGATGTGTGCAGTGAAAATGTTAAGGACATGGTGTCCTTAACTTTGATGTGTGCAGTGAAAATGTTAAGGACATGGTGTCCTTAACTTTGATGTGTGCAGTGAAAATGTTAAGGACATGGTGTCCTTAACTTTGATGTGTGCAGTGAAAATGTTAAGGACATGGTGTCCTTAACTTTGATGTGTGCAGTGAAAATGTTAAGGACATGGTGTCCTTAACTTTGATGTGTGCAGTGAAAATGTTAAGGACATGGTGTCCTTAACTTTGATGTGTGCAGTGAAAATGTTAAGGACATGGTGTCCTTAACTTTGATGTGTGCAGTGAAAATGTTAAGGACATGGTGTCCTTAACTTTGATGTGTGCAGTGAAAATGTTAAGGACATGGTGTCCTTAACTTTGATGTGTGCAGTGAAAATGTTAAGGACATGGTGTCCTTAACTTTGATGTGTGCAGTGAAAATGTTAAGGACATGGTGTCCTTAACTTTGATGTGTGCAGTGAAAATGTTAAGGACATGGTGTCCTTAACTTTGATGTGTGCAGTGAAAATGTTAAGGACATGGTGTCCTTAACTTTGATGTGTGCAGTGAAAATGTTAAGGACATGGTGTCCTTAACTTTGATGTGTGCAGTGAAAATGTTAAGGACATGGTGTCCTTAACTTTGATGTGTGCAGTGAAAATGTTAAGGACATGGTGTCCTTAACTTTGATGTGTGCAGTGAAAATGTTAAGGACATGGTGTCCTTAACTTTGATGTGTGCAGTGAAAATGTTAAGGACATGGTGTCCTTAACTTTGATGTGTGCAGTGAAAATGTTAAGGACATGGTGTCCTTAACTTTGATGTGTGCAGTGAAAATGTTAAGGACATGGTGTCCTTAACTTTGATGTGTGCAGTGAAAATGTTAAGGACATGGTGTCCTTAACTTTGATGTGTGCAGTGAAAATGTTAAGGACATGGTGTCCTTAACTTTGATGTGTGCAGTGAAAATGTTAAGGACATGGTGTCCTTAACTTTGATGTGTGCAGTGAAAATGTTAAGGACATGGTGTCCTTAACTTTGATGTGTGCAGTGAAAATGTTAAGGACATGGTGTCCTTAACTTTGATGTGTGCAGTGAAAATGTTAAGGACATGGTGTCCTTAACTTTGATGTGTGCAGTGAAAATGTTAAGGACATGGTGTCCTTAACTTTGATGTGTGCAGTGAAAATGTTAAGGACATGGTGTCCTTAACTTTGATGTGTGCAGTGAAAATGTTAAGGACATGGTGTCCTTAACTTTGATGTGTGCAGTGAAAATGTTAAGGACATGGTGTCCTTAACTTTGATGTGTGCAGTGAAAATGTTAAGGACATGGTGTCCTTAACTTTGATGTGTGCAGTGAAAATGTTAAGGACATGGCGTCCTTAACTTTGATGTGTGCGGTGAAAATGTTAAGGACAAGTTGTCCTTAACTTTGATGTGTGCAGTGAAAATGTTAAGGACATTGTGTCCTTAACTTGGATGTGTGCAGTGAAAAAGTTAAGGACATGGTGTCCTTAACTTTGATGCGTGCATTATAAAAGTTAATGACATGTTGTCCTTAACTTTGATGTGTGCATTGTAAAAGTTAAGGACAAGATGTCCTTAACTTGGATGTGTGCATTGTAAAAGTTAAGGACAAGCTATCCTTAACTTGGATGTGTGCATTGTAAAAGTTAAGGACATGGTGTCCTTAACTTTGATGTGTGCATT
>AWOL01S0000179.1:60147-78028 GCA_000715115.1 Nicotiana otophora | reverse complement strand
AAGTGGAAGCGTATCACCATGGATTGTGTAGTTAGACTTCCACGGACCTTGAGGAAATTTGATTTAGTATGGGTCATTGTGGACAGACTGACCAATTCATTATACTTCATTCCAGTCGTTATATATACTCTTTAGAGCAGTTGGCTCAGATTTATATTCATGAGATTGTTCGCCTTCATGGTGTGCCCGTGTGTATTTTCTCGGATTGAGGCACTCAGTTCACATCATAACTTTGTAGAGCAGAGTAGCGAGAGTTGGGCACATAGGTATCGTTGAGCATAACATTTCATCCCTAGACAGATGGGTAGTCCGAGCACACTATTCAGATCTTGGAGGACATGTTACGTGCCTGTTTCATTAACTTTGGAGGTTCATGGGATCAGTTTTGTCCGTTAATAGAGTTCACCTACCACAACAACTATCAGTCGAGTATCCAAATGGCTCCTTATGAGGCCTAATAAAGGAGACGAGGTCTGTAACGATCCGACCAGTCATTTTGCTTTCTAGAAACTCGTTTCCCTAACTACGACTCCCCGTGTGTGGTTTGACTATTTTACGACTTGCGGGGATGGTTAGTTCAAGAATTTGGAAAGGTTTGGGTTGAAATCGGAACATTTGGTTCCATAAGTTGGCTTAAAAGGCTAAGTTTGACTTCGGTCAACATTTTGAGTAAACGACCTCAAAATCGGGATTTGACGGTTCTTATAGGTTCGTATGATGATTTTGGACTCGGGCGTATGCTTAGAATGGATTTTGGATGACGTGGGAGCGTTCCAGCGCCTAATAGTGAAAGTTGGTTCTTTGAAGCTTTTAGAAGTTATTTAAATTTGGTTTGGAGCGGGTTTTGGTGTTATCGTGGTCAAAACAGAATTCCAAGACCGGGAATAGTTCCCTAATGTCATTTAAGACTTGCACGCAAAATTTAGTGTCATTCTAAGTAGTCTAAGTACGTTTAAACTCATTGTGAGTGAATAGAAGAACTTGAAGTTCATAAGTTTAATTCAATTGGTTTTGGGGTGCGATTCTTAGTTTTAATGTTGTTTAGGGCATTCCGATAGTTTGTGTGAGTCCGTTTTATGATTCTAAACTTGTTGGTATATTCGGGCGGGGCCCCAAGGGCCCCAAGTGTCAATTGGACGAGGCTCGGACCAAGTTGGGAGCTTGGAGAAACAGTTGAAGCTCCCAGATTTGTCATAATTGCACCTACGCTTGGCCAGCCATAGGTGCGGACTCACAGGTGCGAGCCATGAGCCGCAGAAGCAAGAAATGGATGATAGCCCATAATCTACAGATGCGAAAGATTGGGCGCACCTGCGTGAGTGCAGGTACAAGAGCCATGGTCGCAGGTGCGGCTAGGCTCGCATCAGCGGCCCTCCTTGTCCGCAGATGCGGAGCCTGGCCAAGTGAGGGAAAGGTGTATCTGTGAGGAAATTGCCACAAGTGCAGGACCGCAGATGCGGCCCAAAGCACCACAGGTGAGAAAGTCACTGGGCAGTGAGGTTCCCAGTTGCACCACCAGTGGATCCAGTGGAGGATCCTGTTATTGAGGAGCAGGGAGAGGTGCCCGTAATAGAGCCAGCCCCGATCGATGTCATAATGGAACTGTACTTTCAGGAGGTTATGGGCCGTATGCTATGGTTCATGGATTCTATGACCCGAGATGGTTTATTTCCAGCAGACCCAGCCACATCGCAGGTGGGAGGGGGGAGCATAGACCCCTACCGCTCAGGATCCAGAATATACGGCTATCATATATTAGACCCCGGGTGCACTACCCGTGGGCGGTGCCCAGCCAGTTTGAGCCTAGACCAGCTGCGGCCAGCGAACCGCAGAAGCTATTGGATAGATGGACTAGGCTACACTCTCCTGTCTTCGGAGGTGAGCGACATGAGGATCCCCAGGACTTTATTGATCGGTGAAGGGACAGACTGCACAACATGCGGATATTGGAGTCCCGCGGGTTAGATTTCACTACTTTCCAGCTAGAGGGCAGGGCCCGTAGGTGGTGGCAGTCTTATCTTCTTGGCAGGCCGGCAGGTTCTCCCAAATATTGGGACCAGTTTACACGCATTTTATTGGACAGGTATATTCTACCCTCTCAGAGGGAAGAGTTGCGGTTTCAGTTTGATCAGCTCCGGCAGGGTCATATGTCAGTGACCGATTATGAGGCGAGATTCTCTAAGTTTTCTCGCCATGAACTTATGATATTTTATACTGAGGCAGAGCGAGTGCGGAGGTTTGGTCTGGGGTTGCACTCAGCTATTCAGGCTACTATGGCCCGGGAGGTTGAGATGGGGACTTCTTATCACCTAGTAGTGGAGATAGCTCGGAGGATTGAGGGTTGCGGTCATAGGGTTAGAGAGCAGATGTAGCTGGACAAGAGGTCCCATCTTTTTGGAGAGTTTAGAGGTGCCCCAACTGGGGGCAGAGGTCATTTTGGTAGGGGTCAGCCTAGTAGGCCCCCATATCCAGCACCACTACCTCCTTGAGGTGTTCCAGTGCGACCCTATTTCAGTGCTATAATGGAGAGTTCTTACCGCCCGCCAACTATTCAGGGCTCTTCCAGTAGGTACCCCAGGTATCAGAGTTTTTCCAGTGCCTATTTCAGTGCCATGCCAGAGGGTTCATACCGCCCGCCCACTCTCAAGGTTCTTTCGGTGGACATTCGGGCTATCAAGGTCAGACTTCAGAGCAGTAGATCACCGTATTGAGAGGTTGTTTCGAATGGTGGGGTTTCAATCATGTGCGGAGATTCTACCCCAGGCTTCGAGGAAAGGCATTACAATTGAGCCAGCAACCCACGATTGCAGCACCAGCTCTCCGGTCGCTCAGAAGTGGAGGACAGACAGACATGGGCCGTCCTAGAGGTGGATGCCAGGCAGGTGGGGGCCGTCCTAGAGGTGGATGCCAGGCAGGTGGGGGCCATCCAGTCGGTGTTCCAGCTCTGTTCTATGCTTTTCCGACCAAACCAGATGCAGTAGCCTCAGATGCCGTGATCACAGGTATTATTTCTATCTGTGGAAGGGGTGCCTCAGTGTTATTTGATTTGGGGTCTACCTATTGATATATTTTATCTCTGTTCGCTCATTGCCTGGATATTCCTCGTGAGTCCTTGGGCACTCCTGTTTATGTGTCCACTATTGTGGGCGATTCTGTTACTGTGGATCGGATCCATCGGTCTTGTATGGTCACATTATGTGGATACGAGACTAGAGCGGATATTTTGTTGCTTGATATGACCAACTATGAGGTCATCCTGGGCATGGACTGGTTATCTCCATATCACGCCATCCTTGATTGCCATGCTAAGACGGTTACCTTAGCGATGCCAGAGTTTCCTAGATTAGAGTGGAAGGGTTCGTTTGTCAGTATATCTAGTTAGGTTATCTCTTGTATGAAGGCTCGACACATGGTCGAGAAGGGTTTTTTGGCTTATCTAGCATATGTCCGGGATACTACTGCAGAATCCCTGGTGATGGATTCAGTACTAGTAGTCTAGGAGTTCTCCGATGTGTTTCATTCTGATCTTCCAGGCATGCCACCAGATCGTGATATCGATTTTTGTATTGACTTGGCTCCAGGCACTCATCTTATATCTATCCCACTATACCGTATGGCTCCGAAAGAATCGAAGGAGTTGAAGGAACAACTTGAGGAGTTTCTAGCAAAGGGGTTCGTCAGGCCGAGAGTATCACCTTGGGGTGCACCAGTATTATTTATGAAGAAGAAAGATTGGACTATGCAGATGTGCATTAATTATCGCCAGTTGCACAAAGTCACCATTCAGAACAAGTACACGTTGCCGCGTATTGATGATTTGTTTGACCAGTTGCAGGGTGTTAGGGTGTTTTCTAAGATCAACTTGAGATTAGGGTACCATCAGTTGAAGATAATGGACTCAGATGTTCCGAAGACTGCCTTTCGTACTAGATATGGACATTATGAGGTTTTAGTGATATATTTCGGCTTGACTAATGCCCCAGCGGCGTTTATGGAATTGATGAATAGGGTGTTCAGGCTTTATATCGATTCCTTTGTTATTGTCTTCATAAATGACAGCTTGATTTACTCACGTAGCATGGAGAAGTACGAGCAGCATTTGAGAGTGGTGCTTCAGACCTTGAGGGAATAGCAACTATATACTAAGTTCTCCAAGTGTGAGTTTTGGTTAGATTCTGTGGCATTCTTGGGGCACGTGGTATCAGGCGAGGGTATTAAAGTGGATCTCAAGAAGATTGAGGCAGTTCAGAGTTGGCCTCGTCCTACTTTGGAGACTGAGATCAGGAGCTTCTTGGGGTTAGCAGGTTATTATCGCCAGTTTGTGGAGGGCTTCTCGTCTATTGCAGCACCTTTGACTAGATTAACCCATAAGGCTGCTCAGTTTTGTTGGTCTGATGATTGTGAGACGATCTTCCAGAAGCTCAATACAGCTTTGACTATAGCACTAGTCCAAGTGTTGCCTTCTAGTTCGGGAATGTATACTGTGTATTGCAACGCTTCATGTGTTGGCTTATGTTGTGTATTGATGCAGGAGAGATGAGTTATTGCATATGTTTCACATCATCTGAAGCCCCATGAGAAGAATTATCATGTGCACGATTTGGAGTTGGCCGCGATTGTTCATGATCTTACGATCTGGAGGCATTATCTTTATGGGGTGTCCTGTGAAGTTTACACTGATCATCGCAGCTTGCAGCATTTGTTCAAGCAAAGGGATCTCAATTTGAGACAGCGTAGATGGCTTGAGTTATTGAAGGATTATGAAATCACCATTCTTTATCATCCGGGCAAGGCGAATGTAGTCGCGGATGCCTTGAGCAGGAAGGCAGAGACTATGGGTAGCTTCACATTCAGTTCAGCTGAGGAGAGACCACTAGACTTGGATATTCAGTCCTTGGCTAATAGACTTCTGAGGTTCGATATTTCAAAGCCCAGTTGAGTTCTTGCTTGCGTTGTTTCCCAGTCCTCACTATTGGAGTAGATTAAAGCTCGACTATTTGATGATCCAAACATGATGGTTCTCAGGGAGACGGTACTACAGGGTAGTGCCAAGGAGGTTTCTATTGGTGAGGATGGTGTTCTGCGACTCCAGGGTCGTCTATGTGTTCTTAATATCGATGGCCTAAAGGAGAGGATCATAGAAGAGGCGCACAGTTCTCGATATTCTATTCACCCAGGTGTTACGAAGATGTACCGCAACCTGGAGCAGCATTATTGGTGGCGACGTATGAAGAAGGACATAGTTGAGTATGTGGCTAGAGGCCTAAATTGCCAGCAAGTTAAGTATGAGCACCAGAGGCCAGGAGGCCTACTCTAGCACATGACCATACTTGAGTGGAAGTGGGAGCGCATCACTATGGACTTTGTAGTTGGGTTGCCGCAGACTTTGTGAAAGTTTAATGCAGTTTGGGTCATTGTAGATAGATTGACCAAGTCGGCACACTTTATTCTTGTGATGACTACATATACTTCAGAGAGATTGGCCCAGATTTATATCCAGAAGATAGTTCGGCTACATGGTGTACCCATTTCCATCATTTCAGACAGAGGTCCTTAGTTTACTTCACATTTTTGGAGAGTGGTACAGAGTGAGTTGGGGACCCGCATAGAGCTCAGCACGATATTTCATCCGCAGATCGACGGTCAGTCGGAGCGGACAATTCAGATATTGGAGGACATGCTCAGAGCATGTGTGATATTGACTTTGGAGGGCAATGAGATCGATTCTTGCCGTTGGTCGAGTTTTCTTAAAACAATAGTTACCACTCCAGTATCGAGATGTCTCCGTTTGAGGCTTTATATGGTCGGCGATGTCGTTCTCCCATTGGGTGGTTTTAGCCCAACGAGGCTAGGTCGTATGATACTAATTTGGTGAAGGATTCCTTGGAAAAGGTAAATTGGATTCAGGAGTGACTCCGCATAGCGCAGTCCCAATAGAAGAGTTACGCGGATCAGGAGGCTTGTGACCTATCATTTATGGTGGGCGAGAAGGTTCCCTTGAAAGTCTCGCCGATGTAGGGTATCATGAGGTTTGGGTAGAAGGGCAAGTTTAGCCCAAGGTTTATAGGCCCATTTGAGCTGTTGAGGCGAGTTGGGGAGGTTGCTTTTGAGCATGCCTTTCCTCCCAGCCTATCGGGAGTTCATCCAGTTTTCCACGTGTCTATGCTCCGGAGATATCATCTCGACCTGTCACATGTGTTAGACTTCAGCACGATTCTGTTAGATGAGAGTCTGGGTTATGAAGAAGACCTATTTGCCGTTGTTGATAGGCAGGATTGCTAGTTGAGATCCAAGAAACTTTCCGCAGTGAAGGTCCAGTGGAGGGGCCAACCAGTCGAGGAGGCAACTTGGGAGTCCGAGAAGGACATGCGAAGCAGATATCGTCACATGTTCAATACTCCAGGTATGATTCTAGACTCGTTCGAGGATGAACGTTTGTTTTAGAGGTGGAGAATGTAATGACCCGAATGGTCATTTTTCTTTTTAGAATCCCGTTCCCCTAAATAAGACTCTCCGTATGTTCTTTTACTGTTTTACAACTTGCGAGGATGGTTAGTTTGATAATTTGGAAAGGTTCGGGTAGAAATCAGAACATTTGGTTCCTTAAGTTGGCCTTAAAAGGCTAAGTTTGATTTCGGTCAATGTTTTGAGCAAACGACCTCAGAATCGGGATTTTACGGTTCTAATATGTTCGCATGATGATTTCGGACTCGGGCATACTAGGAATGGGTTTTGGATGACACAGGAGCATTTCGGCACCTAATAGTGAAATTTGGTTCTTTGAAGTTTTAAGAAGGTATTTAAATTTGGTTTGGAGATGGTTTTGGTGTTATCAAGCTCCAAATAGAATTCAGAGATCGGGAATAGTTCTGTAATGTCATTTAAGACTTGCACGCAAAATTTGGTGTCAATCCGAGTTGTCTAAGTACATTTCGGCGCATTTTGAGTGAATAGAAGAACTTGAAGTTCATAAGTTTGATTCAATTGGTTTTGGGGTGCGATTCTTAGTTTTATTGTTATTTCAGGCATTCTGAGAGTTAGCGCAAGTCCGTGTTATGACTCTAAACTTGTTAGTATGTTCGGACGCGGCCCCGGGGGCACCGAGTGTCAATCGGACGAGGCTTAAACCAAGTTGGGTGCTTGGAGAAACAGTTGAAGCTCCCAGATTTTCATAATCACACTTGCGATTGGCTAGCCGCAGGTACGGTGTCAAAATCGACCCCTCGTCAGTACTTCTTTGAGGTTAGACTGGATACTTACTGGGTACATATTGTTTTATGTACTCACGCTACACTTCTGCACTTAACTGTGCAAGATCTGAGGCAGGTGCATCTGGATATCCATCCGGCGTGCACACTTGATCATGGTTCGAGATTTCACGGTGAACTGCCCTTCCGAGCCGTTCAGCAGCATGCCGGAGTCTCTCTTTATTTTTTTTTCCTGTCTATTCTATTTCTAATAGTAGAGTAGACATCTTTTGTATATTCTACTAGTTGCCCAGATACTTGTGACATTAGATTTTGGCACATATTGGTAAACTTATGATTTTGGTTTTGTTCCTATGGTTGTAAATACTTCTAGCTACTTTCATTTATTAACTTAAATCTGTTTCTCATTAAATCTTTGAAATTAAGGAAAAAAATTGCTACATGGGAAATCATTAGGTTGATCACTGTTAGCTTGGTTAGAAACGATGTTGGACGCCATCACGATCTGATATGGAATTGGGTCGTGAAAATGTCGTTCTCCGGTTGGTTGGTTTGAGCCTAAGGAGGCTAGGCTGTACGGAATTGAGTTGATCCATGATGCTTCAGAGAAGGCGAAGTTGTTTAGGAGTGGCTTCGTATAGCTAAATACAGGCAGAAGAGTTATGCTGACATGATGGCTCGTAATGTTGCATATATGGTGGGGGAGAAGGTTCTAGTTAGAGTTTCACCCATGAATGGTGTGATGAGGTCTGGGAATAAGGACAAGTTGAGCCCTAGGTATATTGGTCCTTTGGAGGTGCTTGAGAGACTAGGAGAGGCAGCCTACATACTTGCCTTGACACCTAATCTATGAGGTGTTCACTCAATATTTTATGTTTCAATGCTCCAAAAGTATTATGGTGATGCGTCAAAAATTTTGGACTTCACAACGGTGAAGTTCGATAGGGATTTGACTTACTATTTGGAGCTGGTGGCTATTTTGGATCGACAGGTTCGGAAATTGAGGTCAAAGAATATAGCGTCAGTGAAGGTGTATTAGAGAGGTCAGCTAGTGTAGGAGGCTACTTAAGAGACTGAGCAGGAGAGGCATAGCAGATGTCCTTACCTTTTTGAGACTCCAAGTAAGATGCTAGATGCGTTTGAGGATGAACGCTTGTTTAAGAGGGGGAAACTGTAATGACCCGGCCTATCATTTTGAGTATTTTAGCACAGGTTCCCCTACTTAGTGCTTTAGGTCTGTGTGTTTTAGGTTTCATGACATGCTAGGTGGTTGGTTTGGCTTCGGTGATATTTTGCAGTGAATTGGAACACTTAGTCCTGAGGTTGGAAGCTTAAGTTGAAAGAGTTTACCAGAGTTTGACCTTTGTGTAGATAATTCCGGAATAGGGTTTTGATTGTTCCAATAGCTTTGTATGGAAATTGTGGACTCAGTCCTATGTCCGGATGTTGATTTGGAGGTCCGTAGGTTGATTTTGTGTCATTTGGAGAAAGTTGGAAAATGGAATATTTGGAGGGTTAATATGTTTGATCGAGAGTTGAATTTGATGATATCAGGTTAGGATAGGTCTGTTGTGTCATTTGGGACCTGCATGTAAAATTTGAGGTCCTTCAGAGTTGATTTGATATGGTTTGGCATGAGTTTTAAAAGATGAAAGTTAATTAGTTCATTAGGCTTAAATTGAGGAGTGATTTGAGGTTTTGATTTTGTTTTATGTTATTTGAGGCCTCGAGAAGGTTCTAGTTATGTTTTAGGATTTATTTGTATGTTTGGACGGGTTCCCGGGGGCCTTGGGGGGTGTTTTAGATAGAGCTCGGGCCATTTTGGGAGTTGGTGTTATTACTGAAGCTTTTGACTCTTGGCGCTTTTGCACTTACGGTGGGATTGGACGCAGATGCAGAGACACAAGTTCAACTTTTGTTGCGCAGGTGTAGGGTTTGATTTGTCATGGGAGGTTCGTAGAATTCCGCAGAAGCGGATGCACTTCTACGTGGAGGGATCCACAGAAGCGGAGTTTTGCTGAAGCAGCATGGACCGTAGATGCGGAAAGGCTCCATAGGTGCGAGAGTATGTCCGCAGAAGCAATAGCTTTGGATATAAGTGTAGTTCACATATGCATGATTCTGGCCGCAAATACGATATCGCAGGTGCGTTGTTATGGATCATAGATGTAATTTTGCTGGTAGACTCTTTAATATCGAGGGTTTGAGTATTTTTCACATATTTGTTTTTGCGGAGCTCGGTCGAAGGCGATCTATAGAGTGCTTTTCCTAATTGAAGAGCTAATTGAAATTTAATCACTTTTGATGATAGATATTAATTTCCCATTGATTAATACACCTAATATTCATAAATATAAGTTGGGATTTGGGGGCTTTTGGGCTAGGTTTTTTGAGAATGAGATTTGATGATTTGAGGGACGATTTGTTGTTGGAATTTGGTGAATTTGGTATGGTTGGACTCTTAATCGAATGAGTATTTGGAATTTGTGAGTATGTTCGGGTTCCGAGGAACGAGCCTGGGGTTGATGTTTTGGTTTGNGGGGGTTTTTGGACTAGGTTATTTGAGAATGAGATTTGATGACTTGAGGGACGATTTTTTGTTGGAATTTGATGAATTTGGTATGGTTGGACTCTTAATCGAATGAGTATTTGGAATTTGTGAGTATGTTCGGGTTCCGAGGAACGAGCCTGGGGTTGATGTTTTGGTTTGACTTTTTTATTTTGGTTAAAGATCTTAGCTTTATTATTTGTAATCAATTCCTATGGCTTTTATTGATTATATTAAGTTAATTTGGCTAGATTCGGGTCGTCCGGAGGTTGATTCACGCGGGATGGGCTTGTTAGAGGAATGATTTTGCTTGATTGAGGTAAGTATCTTACCAAAACATGGTTGAGGCACTAGTTGCCTAAGTTATTTGTGATATCTACGTGCTATGGGTGGTGCACATGTGCGGGGCTGAGCCCATGTGCATGTACCAGGGTGTTTATCCATGCTCGGGGTAGTGCTTAGGTAATGCAATTCCTTGAATAGATTTTCAAGATATATGTTTTGATGTTTCTCATATTGGTACCACGTTGTGACCTAATGGAGCCATATTTGATGTTACATAGAGGCCAGTCTCATGATTTAACTTGATAATTGTTGTTTTTGTGATGGAATTGCTAATTTGAGTTATCATAGCACACTTTGCACCTACATACATCATACCATGTCATTTATATCAGTCCATGAGTATGATATTTGATATTCATTGGTCATGTACATGTAATCTTGTATATATGATTTTCTGTGTGATATGATCTGGATTGATAGCCCGCGACCACACCAGGGGGATTGAGATATTGAGCTTGTGACTACGCCTGGTGGATTGAAATTATTGGCATGTGAGTTATTCACGGAGCATATCTAGCCTTTGTGTGGGATGTCAGTGCTAGTACTCGTACCGTTGAGTCAGTTCCGGTGGTGAGATATTTCCTATATGTGTTCTAGTAGACCTATCGGGTATGCTGCTCAATAAGGATATTGATTTTGGTATTGACTTAGTGTCGGGCACTCAGCCCATTTAAGGAGTAAAAGGAACAACTTCAGGAGTAGGTTGATAAGTGTTTCATCCGACCCAGTGTCTCGCCTTGGGGTGCTCCAGTTCTATTTGTGAAGACGAAAGACGTCTCTATGAGAATGTGTATTGACTATAGGCAGCTGAACAAATTTTCAATCAAGAAAAGGTACCCACTACCACTCATTCATGACTTATTTGACCAGATTCAGGGTGCTAAAGTGTTCTTAAAGATTGATTTGAGGTCAGGGCATCATCAGTTGAAGATTCGTAAATCAAATTTGCACATGACTGCTTTCAGGACTCAGTATGGTCAGTACACGTTTCTAGTGATGTCATTTGGGCTGACTAATGCCCCAACAACATTCATGCACATAATGAACAGTGTGTTCCAACCATGTCTTGATTCTTTCATGATCTGTTCATTGACGATATTTTGGTGTATTCTCGCAGTCGGGATGACCATGAGCAGAACTTGAGGATCGTGCTCCAAACAATGAGAGAGAAGAAGTTATATGAAAAATTATCCAAATGTGAGTTTTGGCTTGATTCGGTGGCATTTTTATGTCACATAGTGTCTAATTAGGGGATCCAGGTAGATCCAAATAAGATTGAGGCAGTTCAGAGTTGGCCCAGACTGTCTTCAGTTACTGAGATTCGGAGTTTCCTTAGTTTGGCCGGATATTTTCTTCGTTTCGTATAGGGATTCTCATCAATTGCTTCACCTTTGACTAGATTGTCCTAGAAGGGTGCTCATTTCAGATGGTCTTACAAGTATGAGGTGTATTTTAAGATGCTCAAGACTACATTGACTACGGCCCCAGTGCTGGTGTTTTCTACATGTTTCGGGTGATACACTTTGTATTGTGATACATCACTTATTGGGCTTGGCGCGGTGTTGATGCAAGATGGTAGGGTGATTGCTTACGCGTCTCGACAATTGAAGGTTCATGAGAAGAATTACCCTGTGCATGACTTAGAATTGGTATCTATTGTTCATGCATTGAAGTATTGGAGAAAATATCTATACAGTGTTCCATGTGAGGTCTATACCGACCATCGGAGTCTCTCGTATCTCTTCAAGCGAAAGAACCTTAATTTGGAGCAACGAAGATGGTGAAAGTTGCTGAAAGACTATTAGATCACCATTTTGTATCATCCCGAGAAGGCCAATGTGGTGGTCCATGCCTTGAGTACAAAGGCTCAGAGTATGGGTAATTTGGCATATTTTGCACCAGTAGAGAGACCACTAGCCATGGATGATCAGGCTTTGCTAATCACTTTGCGAGATTGGATTATTCGGAGCCTAGGCGAGTTCTTGCTGTAAGGCCCCGTAAATGTTTTCCTAAAAACACTCGAGGTTTCCTGATACCGAGGTATGCGTATGTGTTAATGATTGTTGGAGGAATATATTTGGCAGAAATAGGCATTTTTGTGGCCTATTATACGGCCGCAAAATCACTCTGCAGGCCGCAACATGGCTATATAGTAAGACAGTCATTTGGACCATTTGTGGATGTCATTGCACGGCCCATTATGCGATTGCAAAATGATTTTGCGGCCCATTATGCGACCGCAAAACGATTTTGCGGGCCGCACACTGATCACAGAGCCATCTTGGAATGTTTGCGGAGGGAGGTTCTGCGGCACATTATGACTGCAGAACAGGTCTGCGGGCCGCATAATGGCCGCGGAGTTGGGCAGACCAGCCCAGTTCTGCATGGTCATTTCACGGACCGCAGAAGAATTATGCTACCGCATATCTCATTTCGGAGCTTCATTTTAGGGTTTTTATAACCCGACCCCATTTCGTTATTTAGACCCTATTGACCATTTCTGAAGGGAGAACTTGATACTTGGAGAGAGAGAAAAGGATTTAGAGAGGGAGAGAGTTCCTTGATCAATTATTCCCCAATTCTAACTCAAAATCATGGAAGAATTAACAAGGGAAGCACACGAGGTCTTCATCCTAGAGGTAAGATTCTACACCCTATCTCTTAATTTCGAAATTTAACTAGAAATGGGCAAGTAGTAAGATAATTCATGGGTATGGGAGTGGCTTATTTTGCATGCATGATTGATCATGGGATGTAGGGATATTGTTGAGCTAAAATAGTAAATAATGGTTTGTGGGATGAAGGAATCCTCCATAAAAGGACCTTGAAACCTTAATGTACACCTAGTGCTTGATAAAATGCTCAAATGAGCTAGAACCTTGATCATCTTCCTAATTTTTGTTCAATTTACTACTTTTGTAAAATAGATTGAAGTTGCTAAGATTTCCGGAACATTTAGAGTTAAGGAAGCTCAATTAAGGTATGTTGTCTAAACTTTTATCTTAAAATTTAACTCCACAATATCCATGTAAGTCCCGAGTTGGTTATTGTGAATCGATTACCCGGATAAGCTGGTGCCAAAAGACATTCGTGATCAATATGTAATTGAAATGATCTTGTTATGTTCTACTACTATTTGAGAATGTGTTCAAAGTAGGGCTTGCATATCTAAATGCCTTGACCTCAAGTTGTGTTTCAAAGGAAAGCTAATGAAAGCCTGTGTCAGAAATCGTAATGTGCCTAAAATTCTGAGTTACTCAAATGTGTGCTTAAATGTTTTGAATATAAATGCCTTGTTGTTGGAAAGTCCACGATGATGGTTGAAAGTAAAAAGGTGTGCATGAAATACAAAACATGAAATACGAATCAAGTAATGCGAAATGTGAAATATGAAACACGGCAAATGTGCCAAGAGAAATAATACAATTGTGACCATTAGTGCCAATGAAATTAAGAGGTTTGCAAGAAATATGAAACAGGATGATTGATAGAAACGGGTTATGTCTCACATGAAAACGGCCTACCCGATTGGGTCGTGATCGAACGCCATGCCGCACACATGGCGGTAACTGTGTTAGAATTGTAATTGAAATTGGGATTTGGTTGATGTATCGCATGAGAAGGCCTAGCCGATCGGGTCGTGATCGGATTCCATGTCACACACATGGTGGTGAATATGTTAGAATGGTAATTTATATTGTGATTTGGTTGATGTCTCGCATGAGATATACTAGCCGATCGGGCCGTGACCGGACGCCATGCAGCACACATGGTGGTGACTATGTTGGAAATCGTAATCAAAATTGTGAATAGTGGTATACCGGTACCAAAGATTTCCCAACTTAAAATTTGGAAATTTATTTAAAACTTATCTTATCTTTAATTTTATATTTAGTAATTGTTTGAGGCTTTAACTAAACAAGAGGGTGTTGCTCTAGTAGTGAGCACCCTCCACTTCTAACCAAGAGGTTGTGAGTTCGAGTCACCTCAAGATCAAGGTGGGAAGTTCTTGGAGAGAGGGAGCCGAGGGTCTATTTGAAACAGTTTCTCTGCCCCAGTGTAGGGGTAAGGTCTGTGTAGACGTTACCCTCCCCAGACCCGACTAGTGAGATTATACTGGGTTGTTGTTGTTGTTGTTTGAGGCTTTAACTGATATTATGACTGTCCTTACTTGCATTACTGCTCGTTTCTTTGAGATAGTGTTTAGTCATATATACTAGTACTATTCGACAGTACTAACGTCCCTTTTTCCAGGGGCGCTGCATCTGTAATGGATACATGTGGTTCCACAACATGCGACATTGTTCAGCGATAGCACTAGACTCTTTTCCCAGTTGATTTGGTTAGCCCCATTTCACTTGGGGTCATGTATCGTTTGTTCATTTTATCACCATGTTTGGAGGTATGGCCGGAGCCTTGTTGACGACACTATCATTGTACACTTTTGTATATAATAGAGGTTTTGTAGACATAGCGTGGGTGGTATGTTGGTATGGGGAAAGTCAAGTTGGTAATGTTGTAATTGTATCACACGTTCCACTTCAAACTATAAAAGAGTATGTATTTCGGAATTTATAAATGATGTAACTACGGATATTGAGTTTGAGTTATTGTTTACTTGATCGTCCTCAACGCTTAATTAATGAATCATATTTTATGGTTATTCTTCAATAAGTCCGGGTAGAAGGTAATGTACACGCTTGCTTGGCTGGGTTATCTCGGTTGAGTGCCGGTCGCGCACCATGAATTTGGGGTGTGACACTTGCTTGCGTGGTTGCTCGGTGTTCTTTGTATGAGCGCATCAGAGCGCGTCAGTATGACCACCCCTATTTGCTTGCCCTTAAGGACACAATGCAGAACGGCAATGTCAAGGACGTTTCTATTAGAGATGATGGGGTGTTGCGGATGTAGGGACGGATATGTGTGCCCAATGTGGATGGGTTTCATGTGTCTATCCTTGAGGTGGCTCACACTTTGTGGTATTCCATTAGTCCATGTGTCACCAAGATGTATCAGGATTTGAGTCAGCACTATTGGTGGAGAAGAATGAAGAAAGATATAGTAGAGTGTGTGGTGTTTGAGCTGTCAGTAGGTAAACTACGAGCATCAGAGGTCGGCCGATTTGCTTGAGAGACTTGAGATTCTAGAGTGGAAGTGGGATCGTATTACCATGGATATCGTTGTTGGGGTTCAATAGACTTTGAAGAAATTTGACGCAGTGTGGGTTATTGTGGATAGACTGACTAAGTCTATACACTTCATTTCGATTATGACAACATATTCTTCAGAGCAACTGGCTCAGATCTATATCTGTGAGATAGTTCGTCTCCATGGTGTGCCAGTGTACATGATCTCTGATCGAGCCACGCTCTTCACATTGTATTTTTGGAGAGCTGTGCAATGTGAGTTAGGAACACAAGTTGTGTTGAGTAGAAAATTTCAAACTTCAGACAGACGGTCAGTCCGAGCGCACCATTCTAACCTTGGAGGATATGCTATGTGCCTGTGTTATGGATTTCAGGGGTTTATGCGATCAGTTTCTACTACTTGCAGAGTTCGCCTACAACAACAACTACATATCGAGTATTTAGATGGCTCCTTAGAAGGCGTTATTGTCACAATCCAAATCGAAGAGCCGCGAAAGGCACCCTGTGCCTTACTCAACCGAGTACCAGCATAATGTATCTTTCTTACCACACCATCATGGTAAATAGGTCAAAAGGGACGTCATGAGATAACTAGAATAAAACATAAGGGAATAGTCGACATAGGACGATCCAGCATGATATAGAAACTTACATGTGACATAAGGGCCTATAATGCCGATATNGTGAGTTAGGAACACAAGTTGTGTAGAGTAGAAAATTTCAAACTTCAGACAGACGGTCAGTCCGAGCGCACCATTCTAACCTTGGAGGATATGCTATGTGCCTGTGTTATGGATTTCAGGGGTTTATGCGATCAGTTTCTACTACTTGCAGAGTTCGCCTACAACAACAACTACATATCGAGTATTTAGATGGCTCCTTAGAAGGCGTTATTGTCACAATCCAAATCGAAGAGCCGCGAAAGGCACCCTGTGCCTTACTCAACCGAGTACCAGCATAATGTATCTTTCTTACCACACCATCATGGTAAATAGGTCAAAAGGGACGTCATGAGATAACTAGAATAAAACATAAGGGAATAGTCGACATAGGANGGATATGTGTGCCCAATGTGGATGGGTTTCATGTGTCTATCCTTGAGGTGGCTCACACTTTGTGGTATTCCATTAGTCCACGTGTCACCAAGATGTATCAGGATTTGAGTCAGCACTATTGGTGGAGAAGAATGAAGAAAGATATAGTAGAGTGTGTGGTGTTTGAGCTGTCAGTAGGTAAACTACGAGCATCAGAGGTCGGCCGATTTGCTTGAGAGACTTGAGATTCTAGAGTGGAAGTGGGATCGTATTACCATGGATATCGTTGTTGGGGTTCAATAGACTTTGAAGAAATTTGACGCAGTGTGGGTTATTGTGGATAGACTGACTAAGTCTATACACTTCATTTCGATTATGACAACATATTCTTCAGAGCAACTGGCTCAGATCTATATCTGTGAGATAGTTCGTCTCCATGGTGTGCCAGTGTACATGATCTCTGATCGAGCCACGCTCTTCACATTGTATTTTTGGAGAGCTGTGCAATGTGAGTTAGGAACACAAGTTGTGTTGAGTAGAAAATTTCAAACTTCAGACAGACGGTCAGTCCGAGCGCACCATTCTAACCTTGGAGGATATGCTATGTGCCTGTGTTATGGATTTCAGGGGTTTATGCGATCAGTTTCTACTACTTGCAGAGTTCGCCTACAACAACAACTACATATCGAGTATTTAGATGGCTCCTTAGAAGGCGTTATTGTCACAATCCAAATCGAAGAGCCGCGAAAGGCACCCTGTGCCTTACTCAACCGAGTACCAGCATAATGTATCTTTCTTACCACACCATCATGGTAAATAGGTCAAAAGGGACGTCATGAGATAACTAGAATAAAACATAAGGGAATAGTCGACATAGGACGATCCAGCATGATATAGAAACTTACATGTGACATAAGGGCCTATAATGCCGATATGATCATTTGTACACTCAAAACATAGGCCAACAAGGCCATACAAGTACCCATATATATGACATTTGTCTACAAGCCTCTAAGAGTACATAAAAATCATAATGGTCGGGACAGAGCCCCGCCATACTAATCATCACATGCCAAGAACATACTAGGCAACTCTGGAGTAAGTGGAGTGCACCAACACCTTCCACTGAGCAGATAGCCTACTAGGAGGACTATCAACCTGTCTATCGGGACTTACGGGCATGAAACGTAGTGTCTCCAAGCAAAAGGGACTCCAGTACTAATAAAGTACTGAGTATGTAAGGCATGAAAAGAAGTATATAAAAGACGTGAAAGAAACATGGAGTAAAGGATTCAATTTGTAAGTTTGATAGCTCAATAATCATGAAATCTTCATAGTGCTATGTATATGGGTATAAATGTCATATCATGCATAAGTATATGCGTACATTACATCATCAAGCCTCTGAGGTCATCCCGTCGCATTGTCTCGGCCTCAGTGGGCAAAACCATAAACGTATGCCAGTTGATCAAGTGGCTGGTGCATATATAACACCGTAACCTTTCCCCATACCACATATACATATAATATATGCGTATATAATGCCATCTGGTTATGGGTCAATGTACATGTATATATGAATGTAATGCATAATGAAGT
>AWOL01S0000179.1:37267-58227 GCA_000715115.1 Nicotiana otophora | reverse complement strand
GGATATGTGTGCCCAATGTGGATGGGTTTCATGTGTCTATCCTTGAGGTGGCTCACACTTTGTGGTATTCCATTAGTCCACGTGTCACCAAGATGTATCAGGATTTGAGTCAGCACTATTGGTGGAGAAGAATGAAGAAAGATATAGTAGAGTGTGTGGTGTTTGAGCTGTCAGTAGGTAAACTACGAGCATCAGAGGTCGGCCGATTTGCTTGAGAGACTTGAGATTCTAGAGTGGAAGTGGGATCGTATTACCATGGATATCGTTGTTGGGGTTCAATAGACTTTGAAGAAATTTGACGCAGTGTGGGTTATTGTGGATAGACTGACTAAGTCTATACACTTCATTTCGATTATGACAACATATTCTTCAGAGCAACTGGCTCAGATCTATATCTGTGAGATAGTTCGTCTCCATGGTGTGCCAGTGTACATGATCTCTGATCGAGCCACGCTCTTCACATTGTATTTTTGGAGAGCTGTGCAATGTGAGTTAGGAACACAAGTTGTGTTGAGTAGAAAATTTCAAACTTCAGACAGACGGTCAGTCCGAGCGCACCATTCTAACCTTGGAGGATATGCTATGTGCCTGTGTTATGGATTTCAGGGGTTTATGCGATCAGTTTCTACTACTTGCAGAGTTCGCCTACAACAACAACTACATATCGAGTATTTAGATGGCTCCTTAGAAGGCGTTATTGTCACAATCCAAATCGAAGAGCCGCGAAAGGCACCCTGTGCCTTACTCAACCGAGTACCAGCATAATGTATCTTTCTTACCACACCATCATGGTAAATAGGTCAAAAGGGACGTCATGAGATAACTAGAATAAAACATAAGGGAATAGTCGACATAGGACGATCCAGCATGATATAGAAACTTACATGTGACATAAGGGCCTATAATGCCGATATGATCATTTGTACACTCAAAACATAGGCCAACAAGGCCATACAAGTACCCATATATATGACATTTGTCTACAAGCCTCTAAGAGTACATAAAAATCATAATGGTCGGGACAGAGCCCCGCCATACTAATCATCACATGCCAAGAACATACTAGGCAACTCTGGAGTAAGTGGAGTGCACCAACACCTTCCACTGAGCAGATAGCCTACTAGGAGGACTATCAACCTGTCTATCGGGACTTACGGGCATGAAACGTAGTGTCTCCAAGCAAAAGGGACTCCAGTACTAATAAAGTACTGAGTATGTAAGGCATGAAAAGAAGTATATAAAAGACGTGAAAGAAACATGGAGTAAAGGATTCAATTTGTAAGTTTGATAGCTCAATAATCATGAAATCTTCATAGTGCTATGTATATGGGTATAAATGTCATATCATGCATAAGTATATGCGTACATTACATCATCAAGCCTCTGAGGTCATCCCGTCGCATTGTCTCGGCCTCAGTGGGCAAAACCATAAACGTATGCCAGTTGATCAAGTGGCTGGTGCATATATAACACCGTAACCTTTCCCCATACCACATATACATATAATATATGCGTATATAATGCCATCTGGTTATGGGTCAATGTACATGTATATATGAATGTAATGCATAATGAAGTAAGTCAATAAGATCTCTCGGAATGTCATTAGATAAATATGCTTGCGTTTAATATCGTGAAATAAAATTTATCAACTTATGTATTTTCTGAGACCCACTAACAAACGACATAATAACAGGACACAGGGGGAATCAGGAACTTAGGCATCCATATTACTTCTAAGAATAGAGTCATTTGTGAAAGTTGCATGTTTGCTCGTTTCGTTTGTATCACATGGATCATGCCAAAAGGAAATAAGAGATAGCCTTAACATGCCTTATCACAGTATATGCAATGACCACGTTGAAATTGTCTCATCACACTTTAATCTACAACAACGATAATAATGCTATCATTAAGCTACGAAAGATGCAACTATCGTACAACGAACTACAAGCTTATTTATTATTAAAATGGGCAGCATCTCCTTTATTTTCCTTTCTTTACCCATGTCCACACTTCTAGGTATTGTGTGGTTGCTTATTCTACTATTTAAAACATCATCAGCATACCAAAAATATTTACCAGCATAACAACAATACGAACATTATAACCAAGCCATTCCCCGCGATTTCCAGCCATATGAAGTCATATACACAAATCCAAAATAGTCCAATAAGAGATAACAACTTCTTATACAACTGCAAGTTCTATCTTGTAAATCTTTATCCAAATAACTTAACCAATGCATATATAATATTAACCCCAAGAAATAGAGTGCTCTACATACCTTAAATAATCTGAAAATACCTGAATCAAAGCTTCCCTTAGCTTACAAGAACCCTTAATGGCATCACAACACCATATAGACTCTTTTCTTCACTTAGGCTAACTTTTGAGGATAGGTCTAGGTAAAACCACCTTGGATTAGACTTGGAACATTGAGAGTTGTTATAGAGGTGTTGAGAGAGTTTGGGGAATTCCAATGGTCGAACATAGCCAAAAATGAGGCATCCAACCCCGTTAAAATGTTCAAGGGTCGTCCACCACCTAAGTGGGTCCCATTAGGAGCTGCTACTGCAATCTCACAAAAATGCGAATATATCTATACTCTTATGTCGTATCGACAAACGGTTTAATTTGTTATAAACTAGACTCATAAATATTCAATTTGTTATGTGGAGAATCCTGTAATTCCTTCTATATTGAGACAAGAGATCTACTTCATTTGGCCTAATTTTCAGTATATTTATGAATGTAACTTGTGATGACCTTTGCCAACTTTTGGTCCACAACTCGCTTAGCATAAATCATAACATAACCTCCTTATCATGTTAATAACCCTAGTCTCACCCCAAAAGTACATGTTATAACATTCCCAACTTATTCATGATCTTAAATATTTGTAACTTCCAAGGTAACATGAATAACTTACTCTATGTACTTTCAAATATAATCGCATTTATGAGCTTACATCAATTGACTTACGATGTACTCTCACGTATGAAAACATGGTGTGTAACATCATTCCTCCCTTTGGAACATTCATCTTCAAATGTTGACTTATGCACTTATCAGTCTCATAACCTATAGCTCTTACGAATACTTTAATATTGTCCTTGCCATCGATGCAACTGTTCTGTGAATAAATCCGAAGTCTAGGGCATTCCACCCTATAGGCCTCTTTCTCACACCACAACTTATGGTCGGAATAGCCAATTTATAATGAACCACTCAGGTCTTACATAAATTACATGAATATCGTGGGAGTCATTTCTACGAGAAGGGTTTAGCCAACATACCTCAATAGAGCATCCTTAAACTCTAAAATGTTCCAGAATTCTTAGCAACTTCAATGAATTTTAGAAATATAACAAGTTGAACCAAAATTAGGAAGATGATCATGGTTCTAGCTCATTTGAGCATTTTATCAAATGCTAGGTGTGTACTAAGGTTTCAACATCTTTTTATGGAGTATTCCATCATCCCACAACCCATTCTTTACCTTTCTTAGCTCAACAATCTTCTTACACCCTTTGATAACACATGCATGCAAGATGAACAACTCTTATGCCCAAATATTATCTTACTAATTACCCAATTCTAGAAAATTATTCTAAATTGAGGGTTAGGGTGTAGAATCTTACCTTGAGGATAAAGACCTTGTGAGTTTTCCTTCTTAATCTTCCATGATTTGAGAAAGAATTGAAGAACGATTATTGAGGAACACCTTCTCACTCTAGGACACTCTCGCCCACTCTAAAATGTAAGATTTTTGGTCAAACATGGTCCATTGCGTCTATTTAATGAAGTAGGGTCGGGTTGTAAAAACCCTAAAATATTGACCCGGAATATTATGCGACCGCATAATGGATGTGCGGTCCGCAGAACAGGCCGCATAAATGACCTCCGGAACTGGGCATGACTGACTCGGTCTGCGGTCATTATGCGGCCCTTAGACCTATTCTACGGTCGCATAATGCACCACAGAACTGGTCTGCAGTCGCATAATGCGTCGCAAACCTCCCAAATGGCCCATCCGTGCCTCACTCTACGACTATTATATGGTCCGCAGAATGATTCTGCGATAGCATAGTGGGCCACAGAAACATCTTCTTTTGCCAGAAATTTTCCTTTACTCTCCAGTGCATTGTTCAACCCAAAAGGTACAAGGTGGGTGGAGAGATAGATGAGGATGTCATGCATCGTATACGGGTGGGGTGGATGAAATGAATGTTATCATCTGCAGTACTATGTGACAATAATGTGCCACTGAAACCTAAGGGCAAGTTCTATAGAGGTGGCTAGACCGGCCATATATTATGGGGTAGAGTGTTGGCCTCTCAATAATTCCTATATCCAAAAGATGAAAGTAGTAGAGGCGAGGATGTTCAGATGGATGTGTGGGCACACTAGGTTCTATAATCCTCAACATGTAAAACCAATTCGGCACCACGAAACATTATATTTCTTTTTCAAAACCTTTTACGGGGCCTTACATTCTCCCCCACTTAGGATCATGCGTCCTCGAATAAGGGTAAAAATCCGCCACTAGCATCATATGTGGCCCAACTGTTAATTTACACACACTCGTAGTTTCAAAATTTGGCTAACTCCATAAATTTCCAGAAGTTTCGCCAGAGAATCCTAAAAACCAATCCTAACAACATATGCATAACTGATGATGCAATATAACACAATAACAACACCAACTGTGGCCTCATGAGCAATATGTTACCATAAAAGGAACACCCTTAACATCAACGGTACAAATGATACATAATTCATAGAAAGTAACTATTAGCATTTTCATAAAGTACAACTCATAAATACATGATAATTCAAACAAATAAGGATATTGTTTCTTCATTTGTTCCTCGGCCTCCCATGTAGCCTCTTCAACCTGCTGGTTTTTCCATAACACTTTCACGGAGGCGCTTTCTTTATTTCTCAACTTTCGGACTTGCTGATCAATAATAAAAACTGAAATCTCGTCTTAAGTCAATTTCTCATTAACCGCAATAGTTTCAACCATGACAATGAGTGAAGAGTCTCCAACTACTTTCTTTAACATAGACACATGAAACACCGGATGCACTAATGACATCTTGGGTGGTAGTTCAAGCTTGTACGCCACCTCACCGATCCTCTGAATGATTTTGTATGGTCCGACATGCCGCGAACTCAATTTCCCTTTCTTATCAAATCGCATTACACCCTTCATGGGGGAAACTTTCAAGAATACCCAATCATCTTATTTGAACTCCAAATCCCTATGACGAACATCTGAATAAGACTTCTGACGATTCTAAGCAGTCTTCAACCGCTCCTTAATAATTTTGAACCACCCAAGGGAGATCTACATATCCTTCCTTATAAAGCCTTGAACGGTTCCATCTGGGTGATATCATGATAACTATTGTTGTAGGAAAATTATATGAGTGGTAAATGATCATCACAAATACCCATAAAATCTAGAACACTACTGCGCAACATATCCTCAAGCGTTTGAATAGTACGCTCTGCCTGCCCGTCAGTTTGTGGGTGAAGGTTGTACTAAGATTCACCTGAGTACCTAAACCTTAATGAAATTTCTTCCAACAATTGGCAGTGATTTGTGCCCTCAGAAATGATGGAAACTGGAGTGCCATGCAACCTGACTATTTCTTTGATATACAACTGAGCATATTGCTCCGCTGTATCGGTAGCCTTAACCTGCAAGAAGTGTGCTGATTTTGTGAGTCGATCCACAATCACCCGAATCGAGTCTATATTAATCATACCACAAAGTCCATATTAATCATTTCCCAGTTCCACATTGGAATTTCTATGTTTTGTGCCAACCCACCGGGCCTTTTGGTGTTCGGCCTTCACTTGTTGACAATTCAGACATCTTGCCGCAAAGTCTGCCACATTCCTCTTCATGTCATTCCACCAATAGGCTTCCTTGAGATCCTGATTCATTTGTGTAGAACTCGGGTGCACAGAATACCTAGAAGTATGAGCTTCAGCCAAAATTCTTTTCCGGAGACCATCCACGTTTGGGACACATTGTCGTCCTTGGTACCTTAGTGTACCATCATCCATGCCAAGAGAAAAGGACATGGTCTTATGTTTATGAATCCCCTCTTTCAATTGTTCCAACAATGGATCGTTGTATTGCTTGTCCTTAACTTCCACAATAAGTGATGATTTGGCCCTATTTTGTACAATCACCTCACCTTCACTAGAGTCCGCAAGATGAACTCCCAAACTAGCCAATCAATGAACTTCCTTGCCCAATGGCCTTTGATATGCCTCCAAGAGTGCTAAACTACCCATAGATTTTCGTCTAAGAGCATACACCACAACATTAGCCTTCCCCGGATGGTATAAAATATCAATGTCGTAATCCTTCAGTAATGCAAGCCATCTTCTCTACCTCAGGTTCAATTCCTTCTATTGAAAATATATTGAAGGCTCTTATGGTCCGTGAATATATCCATATGGACCCCATATAAATAATGATGCCAAATTTTAAATGCAAATACCACCGCCGCAAGTTCTAAATCATGTGTTGGATAGTTCTTTTCATGATTCTTTATTTGCTAAGAAACATAAGATATCACCTTCCCATGTTGCATTAATACACACCCAAGCCTGATCCTTGAAGCATCACAATATATCATAAATCCATCTATACCCTCTGGTAGGTTCAACACCGCTGACATAGTCAATCTTGCTTTCAACTCCTGGAAACGCTTTTCATAAGCATCTGACCAATGGAACTTAATTGCCTTATGCGTCAGTTTGGTCAATGGAAAGGAAGGAGTAGAAAAACCGTCCACAAACTTTCTGTAATATCCAGTTAAGCCTAAGAAACTGTGAATCTTTGTTGGAGTTGTAGGCCTCGGCCAATTCTTCACAGCTGCAATTTTCTGAGGATCAACCTTAATTCCCTCACTAGAGATGACATGACCCATGAATGCGACCGATTCAAGCCAAAATGCATATTTTGAATTGCATATAACTAGTGCTGATATAGGGTTTGCAGAACTACCCTGAGATGATCGACATGGTCCTCTCAACTTCGTGAATATACAAGAATATCGTCAATAAACACTATCACAATGAGTAAAGGAACGTCTTCAAAGCTCGATTGATAAGATCCATGAAGGTTGCTGGGGCATTTGACAGCCCAAAAGACATCACCATAAATTCAAAATGTCCATACCAGGTCCTAAAAGTTGTTTTCAGAATATCCTGCTCCCTAATACTCAATTGGTGATACCCGGATCTTAAATCAATTTTAGAGAAGTACCTAGCACCTTGTAATTGATCAAACAAGTCATCTATTCTTGGTAGTGGGTATTTAGCTTTGATTGTGACCTTGTTGAGCTGCCGATAGTCGATACACATTCTCAGTGACCCATCCTCCTTCCTTATAAAGAGAACCGGTGCGCCCGAAGGTGACACACTTGGCCGAATAAAACACATTTCTAACAAGTCTCTCAATTGTTCCTTTAGCTCCTTCAATTCTGCCAGTGCCATTCTGTAGGGTGGAATAGATATAGGATGCGTGTCTGGCATCACATCAATCCCAAAATCAATCTCCCTGTCTGGTGGGATCCCAGGGTGTTCATTCGGAAAGAATCCCGGAAATTCATTCACAACAGGCACGGACTCAAGTGTAGGTACCTCAACATCAGTGTCCATAACCTGGACCAAATGGTAAATACACCCCTTGTTGATCATTTTCATCCTTAAGGTAAGAAATAAACCTACGCTTCAGCACTACATCATCACCCTTCCACCCAATAACTGGCTCATTTGGAAATTCAAACCTAATAGTCAAGGTTCGGCAATCAAGCTTGGCAAAACAAGAATAAATCCATTCCATCCCCATTATCATATTAAAATCGACCATTCCCAATTCAATAAGATCGGCTACGATGTCCCAACCACGTAACATGACAACCCAATCCCTATAAATCCTTGCAGCCAAAACAGACTCACTAACGGGAGTAGATGCAGAGAACGGCTCATGAAGCTGTTCTAGTTCTATCCCAAATTCCATAGCAACATAAGGTGTGACATATGACAAAGTGAAACCGGGATCAATAAGAGCATACACATCATGAGATTGGGTAGTCAATATACCTATGACAAAATTTGGAGAAGCCTCTGAATTCTGGAGACCCCTCATAGAATAGAAACGGATAAATCCTCCCAAACTCTGTGCTCCACCCCTAGTTGCACCTCGCTCTACGGGTGTTGGAGTGACTCGAGCTAGAGGAGGTGCTACAGATGTAGTAGGTGCAGAATTGGTTGGTGGTGCTGGGCCCCTGCCCGAACCCTGGCGGAACGAACGACAATCTTTCTGAATATGACCCCTCAATCCGCATCTATAGCATATGGGTAAATACATGTAGCATATTCCTAGGTGCATCTTTCCATACCTAGGACATAAGGGCCCCCTCTGCTACTGGAATCTACCACCATGACGACCTTTCTGATAGGAGCCCCTATTGCCCTGACTTGGCCTGAAACGGCTCCACTTCTGCTGTTGACTAGGCCCTGATGACGGTACACTAACCGAAGACCGAGCAAAGGACTAGGATGGCCCTGACAACCCTCCCTTAAATGTTGACTTGCCACCTCTAGAAAAACTACCAAAGTTGCCTTATTGTTACCCTCTCGATCCATTTTGTTCCTCAATCTGCGAGTCTTTATTGCTTGAGTGAATGCCACCATTTTTCCATAGTTCATATCAACGCTATTGTAGCGGCCTCATTAATTACCAAGGGACTAAGGCCCTGTACAAAGCGGCGCACTCTAGCCTCTATAGTGGGCAACATGTAAATAGCATACTTAGACAGGTACGCGAATCTCATATGGTAATCCCACACATTCAGGCTACCTTGCCTCAGGTTCTCAAACTCTGCATCGCGGGATGCCTTAGTATCGGCAGGCAAGAAATGATCAGTTAAGGCATCGGCAAACTCACCCTACCTCGCCAAAGGGCTCCCTTTTTCACGGGACTCCTCCCATAGTTCAAACCAAGAATAAGCCACCTCTTTTAGGCAGTAGGAGGCCAATTCTACTACCTTTTTTTCAGTAGCACGCATAACTCTGAGAGTCTTGTCCATCTCATCAATGAAGTCTGGGGGATCCTCCTTTGGGTTAGTACCCGTGAACACTGGAGGATCCAACTGGAGAAACCTGTTAACCTTGGCTGAGTAGAAGAAGTGGGTGCAACATTTGATTTCTGGGTCTAGGATTCCAGTATCTGAGCCCACATCTGTATGGCTCCCTTAAGATCAACATTAGAAACACGAGAATCAGAAGCTGGAACTGGAGTTGGAACTGGTATATCAGTTGGAGGGACTGTTGCACCCTTAGTAGGTGTAGGGACATGTGTTGTCTGATCAGTTGTAGTAGAATCAGGCAGTGTAGTAACTGGAGGAATATTCTCACTCCTTGGGTGCTCACCCGCATCATCAATTATAGGGTCAACTGTCACTCTTATGGTGACATTGGCTCTTTGGAAAGTTCTTTCCTTCTTCTTAGGTGCCATGTACTGAAATTTAAAGTAAAGCACGAGTTAAAGGAGGAACAAACTTACCATAAGCTTTATCGCACTATCGAGAACATGAAAGAAGGGTATTACTCCTCAATGCCCATTAGCATCCTAATTATAGATGTGGTCGACAACACACCGATTATAAGCACTCTACTAGACATGGCTCTGAGACATCCTAGGACACTTTAAAACCATAGGCTCAGATACCAAGTTTGTCACGCCCCAAAACCGAGGAGCGCGACCGACGCTCAACCGAGTGAACCAGGCCGAGAAAGCCTGTTAGATTTCCTTCTACCCAAACTCGTTCATGAATAAAGAGAATATATATATATATATATATTTGTTTTTTTTTATTATTATTTAGACAGAGAAGTGATCATGTCTACAATACAAATTCTTTACCAATAGCTTCACCATTTTAAAGCCTCAAATGGAACAAGTAATACAACCACAACAAAACATAGTTTGACATCCCCAGCACCAATATACATCCCACACTATGTCTACGGAGCCTCTATAGATAGTGAAGAGTATAATGATAATGTCAGCAACAAGGCCCCAGCTATACCTCAAATAGAAAACACAAAGAACAAAAGATACATGACCCCGGGATGAAGTGGGGCTCACCAAGTCAGCTGGGAAGAAGGTGTAATGCTATCATTGATCAATATCTTCGGCTATGGAACCACCTGCATCCATTAAAGATGCAGTGCCACAAGAAAAAGGGATGTTAGTACCGTCGAATAGCACTAGCATATATAACTAAACACCATCTCAATAGAATGAATAATATTACAAGGAGGAATAATCATAAAATCAATGAAAGTCTCGATCAATACTAAAACATCAAGTTTCACGTAAATTCCCATATTTTCAGATTGGTGATTCTTAGCACCGATATACCATTGTTCGCAATACCATTATTCACAATACCAATACCACCGTACTCTTTGCACGGAGTCCGATCACGACCCGATCAGCTAGGCTATCTATTTAGAGATATCAACCAAAATCACTCTCAATATCAATACCCCCGTACCTTTAACACGGAGTTCGATCACGACCCGATCTGCTAGGCTATGTTATTAGAGACATCAACCACAATCACAATTTCAATTACAATTTCCAGCACAATCACCACCATGTGTGCGGCATGGTGTCCGATCACGACCCGATCGGCTAGGTTGTCTTATTCGAGACATCAACCTTTTTATATCAATCATCGCATTTCATACTTCTTTCACATCGTTTCATTTTACTGGCACTAGTGGCCACAATTATAGAATCATTCTTGGCACGTTGGCCGTATTAAGTATTTCATGCTCACCTTTTCAATTTCAAACATTATCATCGTCATCGACAACAAATGCAATTCAATTCAAGATTCGTACTAAATATGTGAGCAATTAAGAGTCTTAGGCACATAGAGATATTTCACAAAATTTGGCATAATAGCTTTCGTTTGAACTTGACTTGAAGTCAAAACATTATTAATGCATAACCCATATTTTGAACACACCCTCAATTGATAATATAACATGAATAAATCATTTGGGATACTTATTTAACATATATCTTTCGACACAAACTTACTCGGAATAGCCGATTTTATGATGAACCACTCGGGTCTTACACAAATTTCATGCATATCGTGGGATTCAATTTTAAGAGAAGAATTTAGCCAACATACCTCAATATGGCTTCCTTAAACTCTAAAATATTCCGGAACTCTTAAAAACTTCAATCCGTTTTAGAAATATAATAGGTTGAACCAAAAGTAGGAAGATGATCATGGTTCTAGCTCATTTGAGCATCTTATCAAACACTAGGTGTGCATTAAGGTTTCAAGGTCCTTTTATGGAGGATTCAATTGTCCCACAACCCATTCTTTACCATTCTTAGATCAACAATCTTCTTACACCCTTTGATAACACATGCATCCAAGATGAACAACTCCCATGCCCAAATATTATCTTACTAAGTACCCAATTCTAGATAAAATTTAAAATTGAGTGTTAGGGTGTAGAATCGTACCTTTAGGATGAAGACCTTGTGAGTTTTCCTTCTTAATCTTCCAAGATTTGAGCAAGAAATGAAGAATAATTATTTAGGAACTCCTTCTCTCTCTAGGGCACTCTCTCTCACTCTAAAATGTCAGATGTTTGGTCAAAAAGGGTCCATTGCGTATATTTAATGAAGTACGGTTGGGTTGTAAAAACCCAAAAATATTGCCCCGGAATAGGATCAGCGGTCACATATGCGACCGCATAATGGATGTGCGGTCCGCAGAACAGGCCGCATAATTGGCCTACGAAACTGGGCATGACTGACGCAGTTTACGGTCATTATGCGGCCCACAGACCTGTTGTGCGGTCGCATAATGCACCGCAGAACTGGTCTTCGCTCTCATAATGCGTCGCAAACCTGACCTCCTAAATGGCCCATCCCTGCCTCACTCTACCTCACTCTGCCTCACTTGCGGCCATTATGCGGTCCGTAGAGTGATTCTGCGACCGCATAGTGGGCCGCAAAAATGTCCTCTTTTGCCAAAAACATTCCTTTACTCTCTAGTACATTGTTCAACCCAAAAAGTCCGAACAATTCGGCACAACGAAACATTATATTTTTTTTGCAAAATATTTTATGGGGCCTTACACCAAGGGGTTGGAGAGATAGATGAGGATGTCACGTATCGTATAGGGCTGGGTTGGATGAAATGAAGGTTATCGTCTGTAGTACTGTGTGACAAGAATGTGCCACTGAAACTTAAGGGCAAGTTCTATAGAGAGGTGGCTAGACTGGCCATATATTATGGGGTAGAGTGTTGGCCAGTCAATAATTTCCATATCTAGAAGTTGAAAGTATGAGAGATGAGGATGTTCAGATGGATGTGTGGGCACACTAGGTTGGATAAGATTAGGATTGAAGATATTTAGGAGAAGTTGGGCATGGCTCCCATAGATGACAAGATGCGAGAAGCGAGGTTAGATGGTTTGGACACGTGCAGATGAGAAGCCAATATGATCCGGTTAGGAGGTTTGAGCGGTTGGCGGTTATAAGAAGTGTTATAGGGAGGCCTAAGAATTATTGGGGTGAAGTGATCAGGCAGGACACGACACAACTTTAGATATTTGAGGACATAGGAAGGTGTGGAGGTTGAGCATTAGGAAGGAGTCGAGCATTTTTCTCCTTCGTTCCGAAGGGGGGATTAGTCTCTTAGGGTATTGGCTTGGACTATTAGTGGTGTATGTTAACTCCGAACTATTGTTTCATTTTATTCACTATACTGTGGTGTTATTACTGGTTGTTGTTATTACTTTTCTATATATTTTCTTTTTTTTTTATGATGCTTATATTATTTTTCTGATTTTTGTTGATGTCACAGACTCTGTTGTCTATATTCATCTTCATGAGTTAAGCGTCTCCTAGAAATAGCCTCTCTACCCCTTTGGGGTAGGGGTAAGGTCTAAGTACATACTCCTTACATCCCGTACTTTTATACGTTGGATTTGTCATAAGATAATTTATATAAGTTCAATGACAAGACTATTTTTGAGGTTATNTTCTTTTTTCTATGATGCTTATATTATTTTTCTGATTTTTGTTGCTGTCACAGACTCTGTTGTCTATATTCATCTTCATGAGTTAAGCGTCTCCTAGAAATAGCCTCTCTACCCCTTTGGGGTAGGGGTAAGGTCTAAGTACATACTCCTTACATCCCGTACTTTTATACGTTGGATTTGTCATAAGATAATTTATATAAGTTCAATGACAAGACTATTTTTGAGGTTATAAGTGCTTATGATATTTATATCAAGTGATAAGTAAGTGTTGTGAAGGTCATAGGGTAAACAAATCGAAGAAAGCGAGTATCATTGATGTTTGATATTTTGGGATAAAATACGGTCCATGCGATAATACTCTGTATTTATGGACTAGTGCCATACTTAGTATTTAAGTGAATCGAGGCCTAGAAATTATTATGTGAATAATTGGGTTAATATTGGTATAAAGTCATGGAATATGGAATTAGTTACAAGTGGATAAGTGTAATTTGTATGAATCCACGTGGAATCATGAGGATAAGGGGGGCTCGTGACTAATAAAATTTATAAGGATTAAGGTGGCAACAAGTAGGGAATTCAATATTGACTAGGTAAGTCTTGGAGCTAGGTGGCAAGATTAGGGAGTTTTGGTGGATTAGTTATCAAATTATTGTAGTGGATAAGTAATTAAAATGTTTGGATAGGCTTGACTTGATAAGCCTCCCAACGTGGCAGCCAAGGAAAGCCCAATAAATTACTCTTAAGTCATAGAGCAAGATGGCACATTTGGAAAATTGGTGGATAAGTTAGGTGGGAACATCACCCCCACGTGGAAACAAGTGAAAATGACTCAAACATCCAAGTGGTGACTCTTTGGTTTATGGGATTAGGTGGCGTTTTAGGGGAAATTGTGGGCTACCACATGGCATCAAGTTGGACAAGGGTGACACCAATGTGCACATGAGTCATTGCACTTGGTGTGCCTTGTTTACACGTGGCAATGCAAGCTTTTAAGCCTTCATATTATACTTCTTTTGCAATTAAGATGTAGAAAGAAGGTTGAAATCTTTCCTTTTATTATTAGGGAGTCTCTTACTTTAGAAACATAGCAAAAACACACACCCATGATACTCCATATGTCCAGCAACACGAAATATGCCATGATCATAAGAAGTGCTTAGTTCTTGTTCATTGATTTAAAGGAGAAAAACATTTTCTTGGAAAGCTCAAGTGAGAGTAGTTGATAATTTCATCAAATAACATATGTTAAGGCTATCCCTTCTTTTCTTTTGGCATGTTCCATATGATACAAACGAAACGAGCAAACACACAATTTTCATAAATGACTCTATTCATAGATGTACTAGGTATGCTTATGTTCTTGATTACCCATGTGTCCTACTATCGTATCGTATGTTCATAGGTTTCATGACATTTCAAGAGATCGTATTGACTTACTTCATTATGCATTGCATTCATTTATCCAGATGAATTTACCCATGACCAGATAGTATTATATACACGTATATTATTTCTATGTAGGGTATGGGAAAAGGTTACGCCGTTATATACGCACCACCACCTAATCCGTTGGTATACGTTGATGATATTTCCCACAGAGGCTGAGATGATATGATGGGATGCCCTCATAGGCATGATGATGTTATGTACGCACCAACCTATGCATTATATGACATTTATATGCATATGTATGACATTATAAATATTTCATGATTTACAGAGCTATCCATACTTACAGGTTGAGTCCTTTACTTCATGTTTCTCCCAAGTCCTTTATATACTGATTTACATGCTTTACATACTCAGTACATTATTCGTACTGACGTCCTTTTATTGTGGATGTTGTATTCATGCCTGCAGGAACAGATAATCCATTCGACGAGCCCTCATAGTAGACGAGGTAAGCATTCAGCGAAGGATCGGTAAGACTCCACCTCATTTGGAGTGCAGCCGAGTCTATAAGTCATCGTGTCAGAGTTTTTTTACAGACTTATGGGCAGGCCGGTACCCTATCCCATTTAATGTTGAATAATATTAGAGGCTTTGTATAAACAGGTTCATTATGTACAGTATGTAAGTGTCCTTCACGGCCCGTATGTATTCATGTGTTAAGAATGATGGTTCATTGATACAACGTTTTCCCACTTTTTTGTTATAAATTACGAGTTGTGGCCATGTTGGCCCATGATAGTTGCAGAAGAAAAAAAATGATTTACAGAGTGGTTCTCTCGGGCCAGCACGGCACCGGGTGCTAGGCACGCCTCCCCAAGATTGGTGCGTGAAAATTCTAACCTCCCAGACCCCATCTGTGGAATTTTACTGGGTTGTTGTTGTTGAAACAATTTCCCAAATATTCTCTTCAAATTCCATGGATTAGATGTTAACTCTCCTAAACAATCTGGTTATGTAATAAAAAAAAGGATCAAAATCACTTACCCAATAGTTTGTATGAAAATGACTCTTCAAAATCGCCTTCCACCGAGCTCTTGACATTCTTGTCAACACCAAACCGCAACCTTGATCCTCAGCTTCTAATTTCCATGTCGTTCACTGCACCTAACATTCCAATACGTGAGAGTACTAGAATTCCATAGTTACCCCTGATCCACTTATAGAATAAACACTTCATCATATAGAAACCTTTTACTTAGCTCATTCCAGAAGAACCAATGCAACACCAACTAAATTCTCAAACAACACGAAAATGCAAACCTCGAGTAGTGGTCTAAACCACCATAAATCTTCCGGGTTCCATCTACATATAACAGGACATAATACTCGAATGCCCCCAAATAAAATCAATTACAGCAGCCGTCAAGCCTCGCACGTACCGCCACAAATCACACGTATAACTCACCACGCTGAAGGAACTGATCATTGCCTCCATCATGCCAGTTCAACCATTGCTAGCCGAACAGACTTCCCCTAATTTACTCAGAACTCTCCCTATAAATAATAATATCCACATTCAAAATTTCATGAACCCAATTCCGCACTCATCCTGAGTGGCTTTATTTTACGAGACCACATTGTCTCTAAAACCCACGAACCATCACATACTTTTCTTGTGCGAATATTCGCATCTTCAACGGGTACACCCATCCTAATAGTTCTTCCATGAACCCGAAGTTATTTTCTCCCATTCATCCAATGCCATGCCGCAGACCAAAGATAATGTAGAACACTCCAAGAAACCTTTTCATAATCCACTGCCAAAGCTCGAGACATAACCATACCACGGACTCAAAATCCTTAGGCACCGCACTTTAATTTTGAACCTGCTAGGACCATTGTTGAGAGTCACCCTATCTGACTTGTCCCCGAGTATAATCAAACTCCAAGACCCTACTAGCACATGAACACCCTCTCAAAGAAGCAACTGGCTGAATTCCTTTCCTTATACATCACACCCACACGAAGCATCGACTCTTAGTCTTCCCAAAACCTGAACATGAACCGATAAGGCCAAAGATAGCACACATTCCTCAAATCCTTTGCTCAATTTACCTATGATGTTTTCTTTCCTTAGTTGTAATAACCCACCAATACACCGATAACCAGAAAATTGCACAAGTTGACAACTACGCAATCCAATCATAGACGGTGGGGATCTCCCACTTATCTTGAAGCTACAATTACATGACCTTGGGACCTGCAAGGGTTCCTTCTTCCCCATTGATATCAGCTAAAAGTCCAACAACGCATTCCAAACTCGAAGTCATGTTGCATCCAAATAAAATCCATGTTCCTAGTCACTGCCTATCACGATTCCCAAATTGCTCTAAGCTTCCCCCAAGGCGTGTGGCTATCCTACCACAGAACCTATATGCTAGTCTGCCATTCTCCAACTTTGGTCAAACCCTCTCGTTTAAGCAACTCATCGACTTCAACTTTTCACACTTGACCTCCTAATAATTCAACCAGCGCAAGACACCTCCCACATGTCCTTCCTCGTCCTTCGCTGCCCAACTGTTGCTCCAAACTCGAATCCATTTCTGTAACATCCAATCACATGAGTCTCCACCAACTCTAAACCTTTTAGAGGATCATCATTCTCGAGCCATCAATACTAGAAGTACCAATTCGATCCTGAACCACAGCACACTACGACATGCACAATACTCTGCCCCAAAGGAGATTTGAAGAAGGCCATAACACTGGCGAACATAACATGTTCAATCGAGGACGATGACACCACATCTCGGATGGAGATTCCACCACACTTGAAAATACCATGTCTCGTTACTCCATCAATCCAACCTGAACATTCTTAGTCTGATTACCTTTCCCTCTGCTTGAAATAAAACACTGAACCTCTGAATCACGCATTGAGAAAAACCTCCTTTCAATTCATTCACCGCCCCTACACGTAGACAAGTATCCTACCATTATTTTAATATTGTGCGATAACAACTCATGAACATCATAGTAATTGGTGAATAGCCCCAAAACCATCAGAAATACAACTACTAAGTTGAGATGGCAAAACATTCTTCCACAAGGCGACGACATTAGCCCAATAGAATACGCACGGAGACACATCCTGCTCTACATTAGTAGTTCCCTTAAATACAAATATGGGTAGGAGAAATATAAATACTCTGAAGAAGACTTTGTCGGCTGCGGGTCGTAATGTGGAATGCAGCTCACGTAAGTCCCCGCATGCATACACGCCTCTGCTCTTACAAGGCCACTACTCACATATGTACCTGCACAAAAATGTGCAGCAAATGTAGCATGAGTACGTAATCAACGTGCACCCAGTAAGTATCTAGCCTAACCCCGGAGGAGTAGTGATGAGGGGTCTACATAGACACTTACTAGTGGTCCAATAACATCAGGTATAGTAAAGAGATAAGTAAATATGAGGCAAAATAGATAAATGAGGTAAAAAAGTATAAATCACGTTGTACAAATCCCCCCTCTCTACGAGGAACTCAAGCTCTCCATTAGAAATTCCCTTCTTAACCAGAGCATATATATAGATATAATGGATCTCATCAGACAGATTGTCATAACTCAAATCGGGAAAAACTCACGGATACACTAGCTTCTTGCCAAATATTACGCATGATTCCATGAGGATATGATATAGGAAATGTCGAGGCATACGGTCCAATCCAACATAAATATTTAAATTTTGCACTGCCGAGGGTCGAACGGCCCGAACCATAAATACATCTATTAAACTGCCGAGGAGAATGGCCCGCGTCCATGAGAGTGTGGTACATAAATCTTGCCGAGTCGAACGGCCCGATCCGATAAGAGTGTGGTACATAAATCCTGCTGAGGCAAACGACCCGATCCCATAAGAGTAAGAAGATTTGATGGGTCCTTGACCCGACTTACGAATAAACATGTGAGTTGTAATTTCTTTAACGAAAACCTTTCAATGAAACATATATACCACGAAAACATGCCGTAAGAGGAGTAAAAGTATTTGGAGACTAATCATGAACTCGTGAAGTCTCTACAATAGCAAGTCTAGTCTCAAGTAGAAATGTAAAAAGAGGAATTTAATAGGCGAGAGACTGCACTGATAGTATAGCTATAGCATGATGTGAACCTAAGCCTACCCGGACAATAACAAGAATGTAGCTACGTACGAGCTCTCGTCACTTCGTGCGTACGTAGCCCCCACAACAAGTAGCACACATCAACATACAACACCAAAGGGTAATTTCCCCCTCACAGAGTTAGACAGGAGACTTACCTCACTCTGAAATTCCATAACCGGCTCCAAAGCCTTTCTAACATCTCAAACTGATTCCTGTCACTCCAAAACTAGTCAAATAAGATGCAACCCAAGAACAATATACTCTAATACTCATAATTAATCAATCTATAACAATTTCCAACTCTGCTCGAAAAATCGATAAAGTAACCCTCAGGCCCCCGTGCCCGGATTCCAAACGTTTTCGAAGAAAAACACTACCCGTAGCACTACAAACATAAATATATAATTCATTCTCAATTTCATGCACAAATTCGTGATCAAAATCCAAGAATACCAAATTCTAGGTTTTTCTTCAAAATCACAAATTTCTACAAATTTGCATGCTTGAATCCATGTATAAATCTTGTATTTAACTCACAATATGTGGGAATCACTTACTCGACATAGATGATGAAAATCCATCCTTGAAGCTCTCCAAAATCTCCCCAACCAAGTGAAAAATGAGAGAAGAACAGCCAGAACAGCCAAATCCCGCTCTTAAAAGAGCACCCTGCCCAGCGACCTCTTGCACCACACCTGTGGTGCCTTGGCCGCGTTTGCGGTCCCGCACTTGCGGAAAAATCCTCACAGGTGTGCATTTCCCTTACCTGGCCAAGCTCCGCATTTGTGAACAAAAGGTACCGCTTCTGCAAGCGTATCCGCTCCTGCGACCACTGCTCTCGAACCTGCGGTCACGCAGGTGCGCCAAAACATCCGCACCTGCGGTGGCTGGGCTACCCTCACTCTTTTATTTCTTTGGTTCGTAGCTCGCACTTGCGAGCTCGCACCTACGACTGGCAAAGCGCAGGTGAGATTATGACAGCAATTGGGAGCTTCAGTTGTTGTTCCCAATTTCCAACTTGGTCCGAGCCTCGTCCGATTGCCACTCAGGGCCCTCGGTGCCCCGCCCAAACATACCAACAAGTTCGAAATCATAAAGCGGACTCGCTCAAACTGTCGGAATGCCCGAAACAACATTAAAACTAAGAATCGCACAACAATTCAAGCTTAATGAACTTTAGAACTTCAAACTCTTACATTCGATACCAAAACCTTTCAGATCATGTCCGGTTGACCTCAAATTTCGCACACAAGGCACATTCGACATTACGGACCTACTCCAACTTCTGGAATCGGAATCCGACATCGATATCAAAAAGTCCACTCCCGGTCAATCTTCTTAGAAACCTTCGAATTTCTAACTTTCGCCAAATGACCCTGAAATGACTTGCGGACCTCCAAATTCACTTCCTGACGTGCTCCAAATACCAGAATCACTATACAGAGCTATTCTCAGGCTCGGAATCCCAAACGGACAATGATAACATTGAAATGCACTTCAACTCAAACTTATCAAATTCCTCCAAAATGCCAACTTCCATAAGAGGCGGCAAAATGCTTCCGGGTCATCCAAAACCCCATCCGGACATACGCCCAAGTCCAAAATCATCATACGAACCTGTTGGAACCTTCCAATCCCGAATCCGAGGTCGCTTACTCAAAAATCAATCCTTAGTCAAATTCGTCCAACTTAAAGTTTCCGAAATGAGAGTTTTATTTCCAAATCAACTCTGAACTTCATGAAATTCAATTCTGACCATGCTCACAAGTCATAATACCTGATGTGAGACATTACAAAACAAATATTATAATTTTAACACAATTTCCAATGTCGAACAATATAAAACAAGTATTCTTCTTTCAATTAATCCTATTGACATGAAAATAAGAAACTTTCACATGACAATCATGCAAATATCTTAAAATAAAGAAACATAGAATTCTTTACTTTTACACATACATAGAGATCTGAGAAATTATAAAATTGCATATTAAAGACACTAATCATGAAATCACAATATACAACGAAAACAAAATGAACAAATATACCTGAACAACGAAAAGAGCTCAACTTCATGCTGATAATGTTTTAAGAAATGTATCTCAAAGTAACAATATAAAACAAGAAGATAAGTAGAATAAGAGAAGAATAGATAACTTTCTTATTTCATATAGCTCAATGTAACAATATAAAACTATTTTTTATAGCTCAAAGTAACAATATAAAACTAGAAAATATTATTTTAGAAAATAATTTTTTAATGCTACTCTCCTCATC